>CAUYLG010025064.1:55000-69769 GCA_963573385.1 Cacajao melanocephalus | reverse complement strand
TCTTGTAGCCTGCTTTTCTTCACCTAATAATGTATTGGAGATGCTTTTCTCCATTATTACGTGTACTTCCAAAATGTTTTAAAGGAAAGCAGCAAATCACACTGCCACGTGTGTACCTATGCAACAATCTTGCATGTTCTTTATATGTACCCCAAAACATAAAATACAATAAAAATTAAAAAAAAATGAGGGTAAATAAGCCTTTCTGTATTACTGGAACATCAAACAAAATATACCTCAGTAGATTTAAGCTGTAATAAATGTACCAATTTTTATTCCTACAAATACGGCAAATTCGGTCTGTAGATATTTTTCAAAGAACCATAGTATGAATCAAATAAATGATTCACATTCAGACTTTATGAAGAACTAAAGCCTACATACTGTTACGAGTGATTTTTCTAATTTGTCAGCCCTCACTTTTTCTCCCTCAAAGACTGTAAATCTCTACTCTTCTCATCATTCATTCTTTTCTTCCTGCCTTAGAGGATACATGTCCTCCTCAAAGATCAACTATTACAATTGCACCTGTATTCCCATCCGCTTGTGCCACAAACAGGGCCTTCCCTTCCAGGTATCCCTGCACAAGGCAGCATCTTCACTGTAATAAAGCGTCCTCTTTAACAACGTGGGTACTGGAACCAGACTGAGTTCAAGTCCTGACTCCTTATCACTGTTACTACTGGCTATGTGACCTAATATACATTAAGATTTCATTGCCTCAGTTTCCTCATCTTCAAAAGTGGGCATAACAACAGTACCTAATCTAATAGGGTTGCTGTGAGAATTAAATGAGTTGATATATTTAAAGAACTTGGATATTATCTTGACACCAAATAAGTGCTAAATATATGCTAGTATCAATTTTCTTACTGAGCTAGTC
This sequence comes from Cacajao melanocephalus, assembly GCA_963573385.1. NCBI lineage: Eukaryota > Metazoa > Chordata > Mammalia > Primates > Pitheciidae > Cacajao > Cacajao melanocephalus. The sequence goes on along the minus strand of CAUYLG010025064.1, from coordinate 68,886 downwards.
AGCCAGAGAAGAGCAGAAGATGGCTAAGAGATATTGAGAGAATGATACAAAATTGGAAGTATTCTTTAAAGGAAAGAGGTGAAGGAACAAACCAGGCAAAAATTAACAACAGACTGCTGTAACGAGAATCCAGTTAATATTATTGATTGTCAATCCAGCTGTTTCACTGGTAGGTATATACCCAGAGAAAAGAAAGCATATGTCTGATTAGGATAGTTACCTCAAAAAATATGGATTTGTTTTAGTCTTTGAGTATAGCTTCTTGTTTTGGGGGTGGAGGGATTATTTTATTTGGGTTGGGGTAAGTTTTGTGAGTTTTATAAGTGCATGCAAGTGTAAGTATCTATTGATTATTAATTATGTCCTACAAGCATGAATTAAATAACACCTTGTGGTTAGGATGTTGGCCAAGACATTCAATTTAGGTGCGATCATAGCAAGGAGTTTAGGAAAGTCAACAAAACCCTGTATATGAATGTTCACAGCATCACTTTCCATAATAGACAACAAGTGGAAACGACCCTAATGTCCAACAGTTGATGGGGAATAAATAAAATGTACTATACCTATGCAATGGATGAAGTGCTATACATGCTACTGCACAGATGAACCTTAAAAATATTATGCTAAGTGAAAGAAGCTAGTCACAAAGGACCCCATACACTGTGATTCCATCTACATGAAATGTCCAGAACAGGCAAATCTATAGAGGCAGAAAACAATTAGTGATTGCCTAGGACTGGGGGAGGGAGGATTGTGGATAAGGATGGGAAGCTAAAATGGTACAGGATTTCTTCCGGGGATGATGAAAATATTCTAAAATCAGTTGTGGTGATGGCTGCTTAATTTCTGTAAAAATTATTAAAATTATTGAATTGCATCCTTTAAATGGATTAGTTGAATGGTATATGAATTATATCTCAATAGAGTTGTTGCAAACAAAAAAATGAAGCAGCAAAGCAGAAGACAAGGGTCTCATGATTCATTGCACTGTCAACATGGTATATTTTGTAGCATATCACTTTAGTCCTTTCCCTTTCTAATACAGAACTGCTTTCTTAAATCTTCTAGTCACATTTTCCTATATAACTGCATACTTCATTATTGAAGTTGCTGTCTTATTTCATCATTTTCCCACTATGGACATCTCATCTGGCAGTTGATCAGTTTAAGAAGATACTAGTTTGGGTTAGCTAATACCCTGAATTTCAAGGATGTCTCTAAGTCTAAGAATCTTGTGGTATCTATTATGTCTTTAAGACCAAATAAAAGAAGAGGGTTAATTAGGTAGACAGTAATTTCAGAAAATCTTTACTTTTAAAAATATTTAAAAAAAATACTTAGTGCTAAAGCCTTTGCGAAAGAATACCTACTCCACAGTTGGGAGCAGGACCTGCCTTTTGTAGGACAACAAAGGCTTAATGTGCTCCCAAAATTAGCAAGGCCATTTGCTTTTTGGAGAAACTATCACTTTTAGCAAATCTTATCCTGTTCCTTGCTCCTTTGATTAGTCATGTGTACACACAGAACTGATTTCAGTACTTGTTGACGAGTCTTGCACAACATCATCAAAGGTTTATTATCTCTAGGAACTGAGAACACTTACAGTGTGCAGGTGTAGATTTCTGTGATCTACTTTAAAACAAAATAATGATTAACCATAATCTTCATTAATTTTAATACATTTTTATATATTCTATTCTCATTCTTCTCTCTCTCCCTACACCTCTCTCTCTCTCTCTCTCTTTCTCTCTCTCTCTCTCTCACACACACACACACACACATGCAGTTAATCCTAAAAATGTTTGGTTGAAAAAAATGTAATAGGTCTCCTTGGATATGTATGGAAAATATCATTGAGGTACTGGCATTTCGCCTTTTTAATCACTTAACGCAGGAGATCTGAACAGATCCATGTTATACATTCATTGAAAGAACTAAATTGTTCAGTTTTCAGAAAAGTGTGTGTGTGTGATCAATTTCAATGCACTTCTGTATCAATCATCTGCCAGCAAATTATCAAGCTGCTGTAATGAAAGGGGTAGTCATAATTCTATGGGAAGGAATAAAGTGACCTGGTACCTGCAACAGGAACTTACAACTAAACATTATATCAGACATTTAAAACAGAAATGTGGAGAAAACTGAGCAATAGGATAATCAGGAAGAGATTTTCTCATTTTGTGACTTAAAAATAGTACCTCTATCTTTATGTTAATAATTAATACTCTAAAAATTAAACAGCTCTTCAAAAATCTCATCTTAGTTTTTCTAATAATTACAGAATTAAGAGAGCCAAGACTATTTTTTTCTGAAACAAAGTTATTTGTAAATTCCCCTTGCACCTATTTTTAAGGAATTCAGTTATGAAACTGGGGAGTAACTGCTCAGGAAATATTCATCACAGAAACATTTGGTACTTCTATTCCATCCAAATGTGTAGGTTTTTTAAATTACCTAATTTTCTAATAAAATCATAAATCAAAAAATAATAAACCAGAATTTGCCTTTAGATACATTACTTCTCAAAAGATATCACAGGGCTTCTGTTTAAAGAATAGTGATATTCGGCCTCACATAGTAAACAAGAGAGAGTTTTCTCCCTTTATTGTGTGATGTAAATTCACACAATAAAATAAATTCTAAAAGGCAAATTCTGCCTTTATATAATTCCCATTTTAGCATGCCAATCTTTTTCAAAAAAACACTGTTTGGCTTAAAAATTGGGAATGATTTTCTTCCTTCTCCATCACTGGTACCACCTACTCTGTTACTCAGTAGTAAGTGCTGAATATATGTTGAGTTGAAAGGAGATGTCTTGTAAATTGACTCTCTTTCAGAGGTGTCGGCAATTAGACTTGCTACCTGATTTTCCGCAATTGAGCAATGAATGATTTTAGGCCCTAAGGATATACGCTAGTGTGATTCTCAGCCCTGCCAAATGAATAGTTAGAGATATTTTAAGTCTTTTAAAAATACTGCACATTACAGTTATCAAAATATCCTTACAGGCTGGATGGAGTGGCTCATGCCTGTAATCCCAGCACTTTGGGAGGCTGAGGGGGACGGATCACTTGAGCCCAGGAGTTCGAGACCAGCCTGGGCAACATGGCGAAACCTCGTTTCTACAAAAAATACAAAAATTAGCCCAGGGTGTTGGCATCTGCCTATGATCTTAGCTACTTGGGAGTCTGAGGTGGGGGAATTGCCTGAGCCCAGGAGGTCAGGGCTGCAGTGAGCAGTGATCATGCCACTGCACTCCAGCCTGGGCGACAGAGCAAGACCCTATCTGAAAAAGAAAAGAAAAGAAAAGAAAAGAAAAAAATCCTTACATGCATGCTTTACACACACCAGCCATAGTTATTGGGAGTTTCCATACTGTTAACAATTATGTTATGCCAACCTAAGACTATTCTTATTTTCCAGGAAAAGAATATTTCCTTAATAGATGAGGTCAACTGCAGCAATGTCAGTAACTGACAGTTTTCTGCAGGATCAGGTAGCCATATTCAGGGAGGCAAGATTTCCCTAAGCATCTCTAATGCCAGTTAACATAGTAGTTCTATCAAGACTTTGGGTTTTATATTGAAATCATTACCAAATTTTGAAGAGGAGAGGAAAGGAGTGCATTAGCAACATACGATGGCAAAAAATCCCTCGAGTCTTGTAACTAAATGGATCAAAGTAACATGGAAAAGTAAGATAATAATAATAATTAAAAACAAGATAATTTTTAAAAATCCTAATAAGTAGTAAGTGAATACAACTTCCTCCAGTAGTAGTAAGGATATCAGGAGAAGGAGAAAGAGACTCAGGCTCTAGGCAGTGTGTGGATTGTGGTTTAGTTTTTCTTGCCTAGTAAGTTAAATGCTTAGGGAGGCACATTCCCTCTTTCAGGTCAGCAGGGTACCATTTAGTACATTACTGCTGAGGTACCCTGGTGACCTGAATGAATTAATGCAGCTTCCAAAGGTGCTTAACTTGCAAGCACTGAGAGTTCAGGCACTAGAAGTGATAAATATTCTATCAGTCCTTTATGTTTAATATACCAAACACCCAAATATGCCAGTAAAAGGAAGACTTTTAAAGTGAAAAATCTCTGTCATCCCAGGTCATACAGCAGCTAACAGTTTTAACCAACAGTTTCTCCTTCTTGTTCATAGGTGACCCAGTGGATTTAAGTTCATAATCTCAGTAGATTCATGTGCACAAACCTACCAGCCAGCTCTTATTGCATCTGCAATACCTTTAAGAAAACCTGCTGGCTTGAAGAAGTGAAAGGGGGCTACAAAATGATTAAGCCCTAGACAAAATTATAAATTTTGCTTCTGAGGTCCCTAGCCTTTCTCTTCCTTTCCCATAACCTGCTCTTCCTATCCTCAAATATGGAAGATTTCTTAATTAAAAAAACTTTATTAATTTGGGGTAGCGGCAGGAGCTGAAAAGAGGCCAAGTTTAGAATTCCAACTCAGCATCTTACAGTCTATAAGGACTTGAACAAAATGTTTTTCTCTGACTCTATTTTCTCATATGTCAGAATGTAATAATAGGATATAGCTGTTAGGAAAATTATGTGAAGTAATGTATATAAAGAATTTAACTTACATGATTGTTGTTAGTATATGTTCTCTCCAAAAAGCAATGCCATTGTAAAAGGCAATACATAAATAAGCCAATTATCAGTATGGTTTCACTGTTGACAGATTATCTGGCATCAGGAGGGACTTTTTTTGTAAAATTATTCTGAATATCCCATAAATTATATATAGACAGTAAATTGCCAACTCTATCTAGAAATGAAGCTCTTCTTGCAACAGGACATGTAATCACAGACTACAAATCATTATTTTAAAGCCCTAAAAGCTTTCCTCCCAACTGGAGTTAATTGATACAGTTGCATTTATCAATAGATTATTTCTTCCCACACTTAGTTCTATATTCCAATCATTTTATTAGCAGATATCAAGGAACAAATAATTCTTCAACCATAACCTTCCTCTGCACTACTCCTTAAAAATTGCTTGATGGACAAATATAGTCCTACCACTAACTCCTTAAGCAACAGGAGAGAGAAATGTATATTTTATGCTAGTACTTCCAATGAAATAAAGTCTGTAGGAAATTCTACATCAAAAGAATATGGTCTCCATTCACTTTTATATTTACATATGCATATTTAATACTTGTAAGTTCAAGATTACAAAATTTCCTTAAAGATAAGGAAAATAAAATGTTAATAAAATGATATAAAACCAAGTGAAATAAAATATGGTCACAACAACTGTTATTATCTCTGATAACACTCTATCTGGTCATTACAACAATGTATCTTTAAGCAGAGTGCTCATTGACCTTATTGTACACTGAATTTACAGAGGTTTTCCAAGAGTTATACTACATTTGCATCCAGGTTATTTAATGGGATGGATTGTAGTTGTAATTAGACATATTTTGCATTCTTTTTTCTTTTTTTGAGACCGACTCTTGTTCTGTCACCCAGGCTGGAATTCAATGGCGGGATCTTGGCTCACTGCAATCTCCGCCTACTGGGTTCAAGTGATTCTTCTGCCTCAGTCTCCTGAGTAGCTGAGACTACAGGCACACATCACCATGCCCAGTTAATTTTTGTATTTTTAGTAGAGACAGGGTTTCACCATGCTGGCCAGGCTGGTCTCGAACTCCTGACCTCGTGATCCACCCACCTCTGCCTCTCAAAGTGCTGGGATTACAGGCGTGAGCAATTGTGCCTGGCCTGCATCCTTTAATATGTGGTTTTCTTGATCGTATTCTAGGCAATGCATTAGTAGCATCATCCTCATGTTTGTAAACTATATATATGTCTGAACTAGTTGAAAAGCTCTATTATGTCCTCAAAATCCTTGTCTAAAACTGATCAGTAAAGTCTTGCTATGCAATAAGGCAATAAGAGTAAGCCAAGACATAGAAGCGACATTATACTACATCTACTGATGACTCAAAAGACCACACACATGCAGCCCTTTGACTAACCATTGCTGAAAAAAGCATGGAAACCTTTGTTGACTAGATTCATAGATTTAACTCTGAACAACTTTAATGTCCCCGACATCTAATCACCAAATCTAACCCATAATATTGGTGAGCAGAATGAGTTAGGAAGTATCACCTTAGAAAACTCTTGTCTCTGAGCAGCACTTAGAAAGATGCCTTATATTCCACCATGTCAATGGGACACAACCACCATACCAGACACTTCAAAACCGTTCACATAGTAAGTATTCAGTAAGTGCTTCTATATTTACCAGAAGTAAAAATTGAGATATTGTTTGTATATTCTGCAAACAGAATGGTGGCCCTTGTGATTGTTATACCAATCTGCATCCTTCTAAGTTATGGAATCTGTGAAGGTGTTTCCTTATGGTTACTGGTGGCTGTGTCTCCATGCCTGTCCTTCACTTTTTGAACAAATCAAATCATCCTATATGCTCTCCTGGAATACACTAATAATTTGGGGGGCAGGAAGAAAGAAAATTTTAAGTCTTGAATTATCTGAATAATGAACAAATCTCCACATCTAACTGAACTTGGCCTGAGCAGAGCTTCAGACTCAAGGCAAACTTGGTAAAACATTTCCAGCAGACTTCAGGAAGGCCAGATGTTCTGGAAGCAGAACCACGGTCATTATACACATGCCAGCTCCTCCTCACTCCACCCAGGGCCAAGACCCTTTCAGCAGTGTGAGGCCTGGTTAACATATGACTTTGACTGCATTATGGCATGGCATAGCAGCACCCACTTGAACATTTCAGCAATTTTCAACAAGCTCCAATGACAAGGACTATTACATTTAAGCCACACAAACACAGGGGGAGAGCACATTAATTATGAGAGAACACCTTTGTCTGCATTACCTAAATGACCTCAGGGTGGGTGACAAATGAGCAATTTAGCACTTTTTATTAAATCATCCCTGCACTTCACGTGAAATAGAATGAACACAAATTACACAAAATAATGTAATGTGAATCATACAGTGTGAGTTGACATGAGTGCGAGTGATAAATTGTTGACTCTGTTTCTGAAGTGTGGTCTGTTGTGCTGGTGGTGGTGGTGGTGGTGGTATGTGTGTGTTTGTGTGTATCTTCAGGAGTAAATGAAGAAAGCTCTTAAGGAGGGGCACTGCCCTACCTTAACCCAATCCTGACATAATCACTCCACTCCACATAAACATTAAAGATTCCTCCAGATTACCTAGTTCCTTTTTAAAAAATGCATGCTTCTAAGTCAATTACACCGTTGAATGCATGACTCTGCTTTTATACAAAGGCTTCATTCCCCTTAATTAAGGGAATGCTAGTTTTTTGCGGGGAGTTAGATAGGTAATCTTGCAACATGGAATGTTTCCATGAAGAAAAGAGACCTAGGTGGGGTAAAATAGTAAGGATTTCAGGAAAACAGAAAGGAGCATAACAGTATATGCCTGATGTGTAGGGAGACAGTGGCATTGGTGAAGAAAAGACATACAGAAAATAAGAGTAGGAGGGTTCCAATGACACACTTTGCTTTCATTAAATTTTGTCTGGGTTTGATAATAATTTCACGCAGTGAGAAATTCACACAGTGAGAAAGTCCGTACTTGTGCTGAAGTGGCCATGTTATAATACATAGCTGTGCTTCAGCAAAAGTCAAGCTTAAAAACAGAAGTAGATGTAGTCGATAGGGCTGGCCAATTATATCTGATCTGAAAATACCAGTGATTTATTAGTTGCTATTAGCAAACCAACTCCTCTTTATTTCGTCTATATATTTATTAGTTATAAGTATTATGCAAGTATGTACTATTCTACTACAGAAACTGTTTTTTTCAATCTCTGCCCTGTCTATTTACATGAGAATACAATAGAATAATTTGAATCGTGATTAGTTTTTTTTAAAACAAATCCTGCAACTGGAATTAAATTTCACACTGCATTTCAACCTTGAAATGAACATAAATCTGAAACTAATACAAAAGTGCAAAAATTTTCATGTTAGGGTTAATGTTTAGCAGCCGAGAAGAAAACTTTTGTTTATCTCTGAAAACAGCTTTCTTCATCTAAACAAATGACTAGAATAAGATGAAGAAAAACTTGTTTTAGTTTCTTAGATACACACACATATTCCAATTTCTTTTCACACAATGACGTTTATGTAAATGTGTACCACACAATCTCCTGACCTCCTTTACCATCACACCGGGACAATGGCAGTTCGATAATTGAAATTGTACGTATCTGGTATATTTGATTTTAAATTGCAAAGTTGGACTCAGGCCTATTGAAATGAAAATATCTGTGACTCTTTGTTAATTCCAAATTGATCGGGTTAGTATTTTCTACTAGGAAAAAAAAGCACAAAAATGTAGGTGAACCTGGTTATTACATTTTTTTTTCCTTTACACGTACTTTTCCCAATATGCTTTTTTGCATTCTTCTCTGTGGGCCTCCCAACACCTTGATTTTTGTTCTTAACTAAGATTCTTTAATACACAACATGGATAATGAGAAAAACCCAAAAAATGCTCCATGGGGGAAACCTTACACTAAAAGTTACCTAGGTCTAAATCCCAAGTGTGTTCCTTTGCTCACCATGGAGACAGGCAATTTGTTCCCTGCTTTCAATTTGAAATCCAAATATGAAAAAGGCATTATGGAATTCAGACAGACTACTCTGCTTCACTACTAGCAGATACAGGAAGGGGGGAAAAAAGGTACTATAATTAAGGCTGCGACTTTGAACAAGCAAAGGTGTGAACACCTCACTTATAAATAAACATAATATTAAAAGAGCAGCTGAAGTACGGATGCAGCAAGAGTATTTATATGTCCTGCACTGAATGATGGTTAGACCAATCAGCTGGTCACAAAAGTCTTGGTCATACTGAGCCAAGAAGAAACTAAACTGTAAATCCAAAATACTGCCAGTTTCAGTTGTTCTTCCTCAATTTAAATGTGCAGTGCTATGTGGTTTTCATTATATCTTTTTACTAGACTCTTTAGAGAAAGTTTGAGATCATTTAAGGGGTAGACAAAATTACAGTGCATTTTTAAAAAATAAAGACTGGGAGTAAAGGCATTTCTTTAACTTGTTCCTTAGTTTATTCATTAATCCATCACTCATTCTACAAACATTTATTGAGAACCAATTATCTTATCAATTGACTAATATTTGTAAAGAATAGAAAGGCATGAAATTAGAAGAATATAATTAAATCTAATAAACAGGTTAGCTGAGAAACCACTGTTTTATACACACACACACACACACACACACACACACGCACACACATTCACCTTGCAAGATTGATTGTAGCTATCTATACATTTTGTATTTATTAATCTCACTTTAAATACACATTCAAACACTAAAAGTAAAGATTATGGACAATTTTCAGTTTCATTTTATTGTTTTATTTTCCTAGAGCAATTTTGTTTCATCCTTAAAATTTCTGGAGGAAAAGTCAAAATTTAATAGGGCTTAGCAATTCAGAGACTCTCACTTGAAGAAACAAGTAAGATTTTCTTAACAGTAACAAGATTGCTTTTTAAAAAATTCTAAGGAAAATAATGCTGCCAAAAAATGAATATAGCTTTGTTTGTTTTTGCAGTCATCATTAGCAATAGACATAAAGGTATTCTTTTTTTGAGTCCATATGGAAAGATCATCAACACATTCTGCTTCTGGGTTCTTTGCCAAAATACCATAACCCACAAGCCTTCTACCTTAAACATAAAAGGAAAGGTGTTGTTCTGGTCAAATAAAGAAATAATTTTTACTAGCATATGTCTAATGTTAAAGCTGCCTAAATCCTGCCAAATACATTATAACGACATCTGTAGAACAGATTTTCATTAAATTGATCAGTTTCAAGTCAAGCAACTAGGCAGAGGATGCTTTTAAGCTAACCTTAACCTTTAACTTTTAACCTCCTTAACCTAGAATAAGGACACAGTTTTAGGTAATGCTGCTTCAGTTTAACAATGCAAGAGGTAAAGTGGTCTATTCAAATTGAAATGACAAGTCACCACATTTAGTGTTATGAACCAATATGTTGCCAATAACAAGACAAGCTGTTTTCTTGCAGCTCTGTATTTGTCTTATAACTGCTACTTGTCACTTCTCCTTAATGTTTAAATAATTCATGATGCAAAATGATGTAAATTAAACTCCTAATGAAAATGAATTTTATATAGGAGATTACTGTCTAGCCATTAACTCTGAAACTATTTTAAGTCTAATTTTAATATTTTAGCCATCATTTTTTCCAGGCTCAGACCAATTTGTTAGGTTCTCATTTAAAAGCAATTAATGCTACTTATGAACCACTTTTATTTTGCCAACACAAGCCAACCAAGCTTGCTAATATCCTCATTACTGCACTTGAAAATCCTCTATGATTCACACAGTTTCGGAAATCAGTGTAGAAGTGGCATCCTCAACTCAATGCTACTTGGAGTATTTTTCAGTTACTACTAGAAATAATACATGTTTCCTGAAAGATAATGCAAAACAATAAAGTTCAGTTGTCTAATAACAAGTTTCAAAAGCTCAAATATTTATCTCTTCAATCTTCTATTAATTCAAGATAAGTTTGTTCAAAGTAAGTTTGTCTGCTGACCATATTTAAACACTATGCTGAACAAGGATACTTGGGTGTTTCAGAGATAAGCAACTAAAGAAGAGTACATTTTTATATGATTTATAAGATTTTTCAGGAAAGAGTACACCTTTTGGTTCTGAGATCTAAACCTCTCTCTCTGCTTTAAGGCCTTCTTTCTAATCATGCTTTTATCTTAATTGGTTGTTATAAATTCAAAGACAACATCCAACTCTCCATGAAAAGGAACTTCAAGAGTAACTGTAGCACCTAGCAAACTGCTCTGCAGAGAATGAGGTGGTCAATCCCTGCTTACGGAATGAATAGATAAACTTACACACACACAAACACACACACACATTAAAATAATCATCAATCAATATTAAGTAATGTTTCCTGAAAAGATAAACAATAACACTCTACCTTCCTTTAGGTTTCCACAAAAGACTAAAAAATAGAAAATTTATACATTTATGTCTTCTATTCACAACATGTTAATTTAAAGTGTTAGAGGAACTGCATGAATATAAACACAGTTCATGAATATTCTGTATAGCTCCCAGGGTCTAAATCTATTATTTATACAAACTTAATGTTTGTTTTTCTCTCCTAGGTATTCTAAAAGTTTTAATAGGTCAGGTATCAACAGAAAAGAAGTAGACAATTGAACAATTGTCAACTGTTGCTGCAAAACCTATGAATTATAATACAATTAATCCTTTATATTATATTTTCAATACTGTCAACTTAGAAGCTTTCCATCTCACATTAGGGCCTGCACTCCCTTCAAACTCTGTAACATAACCCAAATCTAATGCTTTCATTATTGATCCACAGAGTGCCAATATCACAGGAACAATGTTACAAATTCTCACACTGAGTCATTAGGATTTTATGCCCAGTACATCTATCTAGAATTTGAACTTCAAGAAATAACCCAAACACACAGTACTAGACCAATCCAAATAAATAATTCCTGCACCTAATCTAAATAGTTACAATCTGCTCTTTTCGTGTGTGGTTATAATTTTAAATAGTGTTAGAAAAGTCATAGGTATGATAATCACTGGTTGACTCCTGATAGTATAGTTGTCACTGATTTCTAGTATAAATCAATAGATAACACTTGCAAAATGGATTTTGTAATCATATTTAGAGCTTGTTACAGTGACTAATGGTTTGCAATGTTTTCTGAATTTTAATATCCTCTAGACAAAAAGAAGTTTTTAATAAGTTACCAAGTTATTCATCATCATAATAAATGTGTTATATTTGTACATGAACCAAGACAATCAAGGTAATCCGGTGAACAGACTGCAGAAAATAAATTAATCAGTAATTAGGGTTTAGAAAAAGTCAAGACAAGTTCTGTAATAAATGGTGGTCATCACTTGCATGTATTCATTATATCTGCATAGTTTTCTGATGAAAGATAAAAGTATATTTGCCATCGTATAAGCATATTTATCTATACCACACCCATTTAGGGGGGAAATAATAATAGGTGGGAAGACAGTCATGCAAAATAACAACAGAGTTTACTTTTAGAGACTTCCAAGGATGCTAAGAGAGAGTGTGTTTACTCAGTGCTACTGAGCACACACAGGAAAACAAAGAAACAAATATCATGTTTGGAGCATCCTTGTTTGTTACCAAATGAAAGATTACGCATTCACAAGGTTGGGCACTGATTTTTGTCTTCTGCTCCCTGTAACAATTTACATTTAGCCAAGAGTGGTGGTAGGTTAAAAAAAATCAATAGGTTTAAAAAGTATTATTTTATATATAGTACCATCCCAAAAATTATTTTAAGGAAGCCAGTGAAGAAATCAATGCCATTGAGACAGGTGTAAATGGGACATAGGGTAAAACTTTATAAATAAAGTCTCCAATTCCATATGTTCCAACATGCTTTTAGTAATGTTAATTAGAAACTGTGCACCTTGTCCTTTGATTTTTTTTTTCTCTTTTTCTTTTTCTTAATTTGGAGACTTGTGCTCCAAGCTCTGAAACAGTTAATTCCCTTTTCTACTCTGTGACAACGGAAATGGATGTCACTGCTTACCTTGTAGAGCTTCAGGGCCGCCTCGTGCCTGTGATTGGTGGTATGCAAGCGTAATTTATCCACACTGTTGGTGTAATAGTCACAGGCGTTACATTTTAGGTGAACAGGGTTGCCAATGGCAATACACTTCAACCTCCACTCATTGCTTTTGCCCCCTTCTTTAATGTGAGCCACCAGTTGATATTTCTGCATATGTTTATCAGTCTTGCAGTGTAGCTGGAAGTTGGCTTTGAGCTGAGTGTTGTAGTTGCAGAGCTTGCACTGGTAGATATCTCCAATGACTGCCCTCCATTCCTCTTCAGGGAGAGAGCGCTCACTGCTCACATGCACACTTAGGGCCTCCAGGCTGTCAGAGGTGAATTTGTTGCAAACAGCACACTGGAATAGCTTCAGCGCTGGGTCACTGATATAAGGTGACAGCTCTCCTGCAGTAAGGAGGGACAGGTCATCACCCATTAGCTGACCACTGGCAAGCCGGATTTCAGGCGGCAGCTCATTATTTACTACAGGAAAAAAAAATTAAAAGGAAAAATAGAGACTAGAAAACAGCACACACAAAGGAATCTGTAAAATAAAGTATTGACAAGGAATGTGCTTTCTCTAGAGCTTAAACTATAAAAAGCTGTAATAGGATTGAATCAGGATCAATTACAATCATCCCTTTCAACTTCTAAATTCCCTCATCAGATAGCTTTAATTACTCCTACTGGGCATGACGTCATTCTGAAATTTGTATTTTCGAGGGCAAGAAAGTTGATCAATACCATAACAAAACAGTCACGTGCTTTCAATTTAAGAGCCTAGATAAACTTACATAAGCACTAATTGTCATTTCCCAATTTGTCTTAAAGCTTGATGAGATTTTGCTAATACTGTATGCATGCCTGTAATCTATTGCCAAATACCTGGGATAAGGTAATGGTATTATTGTTAGATTAATTATCTTTGATCACAGCTGTTAAAATATTTCTGAAATGTATTTAATTAAAAATAATGATATACCCTTTTAAAGCTCAAGTTTGAGATTTTAGCGAATAATCACCAAAATTGAAACTACAAACCTCGTAAGGTATGGCTAATGATGGCAGGAAATTAATGCAAATTAGCTTTTGTTAATCAACTTATTGAATAAAGACAAAGTTTGCTAACTTCTCTGATGCTGCCATTGATCCCTTAACTCTTTCTTCTCTGAAGTTAATTTGGCTT
>CAUYLG010025064.1:0-50000 GCA_963573385.1 Cacajao melanocephalus | reverse complement strand
CTAGGCATGATGCATGTATCTGATATGCAAAAAAAAATTCACTTTAATTATAAAGAGTGAGAAAAACTCTTCAACATTTTACAGCTTTGTAAAAAAAGTTTCTAAGCTAACATGTTATTTGAATTTCGTTTCCACTCCTACAACAGTTCTCATCCCACAAATACAGTTGCTAGCTAGAATTATCACACACATTCTAAATGCAACTCAAATGAATTGCATATAATGTGCTGCTAACAATTTTGGCCAGATGCGGAATAAACCCTGCAATGTATCATCTCAGTATTTCTCTACATAAAGTAGATGCCATCTTTTTCTTTTACTTTAAAAGAGCCAGAAGTCACTTTCAAAATGTAACATTATTGCTATATGAAAAAATTATGAAAACCACTTTAAGGAATCCATCATAGGTCAAAGCAATATGGTGGTAGGATATATTTTGTTACAATACGCCCACACAATTTTTACAGAAAATTGTCAATCAATTTCTTCACAATAAGCTACACATAAATCAGAAACTAAGTCAAATATATGTCTTCTACACAATCAAATTTACATTTCGTCTCAAAACCAACAATAACAAAACTATATAAAATGATATAGCTAATAATATATTATTCGATTTAAAAATTTTTATTTTGTTATTATTTACTATAACCATGGCAGTATTTTTCAGTATATTCTGATGGAATCACTTTAGTTTGTATAGTTAAAAAGTTATTTAGATCCTTATGTACAGTGACACTGAATATGATGCTAAGTGATTTCACTGTCATCAATGTCAGACGGGGTCTTTCTTTTATCAAAGTGACCCATTTAAGAACTTTACGATAAAGTTTTATAAGTCCCAGTAAAAAAGACCACAAAAACAACCATTTAACTTAAACCATAGAATTCATTCCAAAATGACTGCATAACAAGTTAACTCACTATAAAAGTTCCTTCACCATTTAGGGTGATTTTTATTTAGTGTTCACCAACTTCTATTCTCTACTGCCAGATATTCTGTTTGTAAAAATCACTGAAGTTCTCAAGAAATCCCGAAGAGAAAACCTAACGTAGTTTTAATGCTAAATTCAGAGCAATACATACCTGCTGGTCTGCTTAGAATATGTGTACATACACATTTTTTGGTATTCTCAGTAATTCACAAGATCAGTGTCTTTCATCATGTCAAATCCCTTTTTCAGAACTAATGGACAATATGCAGAAAAGAACTTTTATTACTCGTTCTGCTTTGCTTTCGTCTGCAGTCACTGCTGCCTAAACTCTGCTCTGCTAAATGACCAAACCCACCTACAAGGAGCCTGGCTAATGAAAGGGGGTGCTTTCTGAACAATAGAAGAATTCCTTTGCATTCAGAAAGCAGAGTTCCCATTAGAACCCAAAATCAGAGAGGCCAGTTTTACCTCTGTTTTTTAATTGAGATTGTCCCAGCCCTCTTCTACGGTCCAGTGAGACAGTGTTTGTGAAATGATTAAAAAGAACGTGATCTGATCAAGAGGACAGAATAATGGGAAAGGAATGCTAGGTTAGCCACTCTGTTAAGTGCTGGGAAAGAAGACCAGTGGGCTCCTTAGCCTATTGTTTTTATTCTCATTTGCTATTTAGCCATCTCATAACACTTTGAGTCCTTATTTACTCCATTTTAAATGGGTTAAAAGTTGTCCACTTACATGATAATTTGGTAACTAGTTACAAATTAAAAAAAAAAAAAGAAAATAAAAATCCTTGAATTATATCAAGTTTCCAAAAGGTCATCACTGTCTCTGCTGTGGCCTTTTCCCCATTCCAAATCCTCTATCAATATGTCATAGTGAGTTAGGCAAAGACAAAAGAGAGGCGCAGTGTGAAAACGGCACATATATCTAATCCTGACAAAGCAATGAATAGACCTTCACAAGTATAATTATACTTGTTTATTTGTTGCCACGTACAGAGAACTGATGAAAAAAATCCATCAAAGTGGTATTATGCAGACACCAAGAGCTTCTTTTCTTTGCTTGCTAAAGCCACATTGAGGCTTAAATTCCTTATTGTTAAATTCAGAAGAAAGAAAAAAAAAGAATTTTGGCTGGACCTTTTTTATTTTTTTTCATCAGTTGCTGACAAATCTTTTGTGTACAAGGCTGTATTACTTCACACCGCTACCTCACTTTTACCCATGTTGGAATTCATAATTATAAACTACTGTACAGAAGCTTTTAAAAGGGCGTGGTGTGCTAACCAAGAGAAGAGGGTAGTGGAATTGCCTGTTTCTCACAGTCTCTCTTTTGATATATCAAAACACAGGTAAATACCTGTGTGGAAGTACTAGTTACGCCAGACACATCTTTGATCTCAGTATTAAGTTGGTGCTAGCGTTTCTCTTTAATTCACCTTAATCTGCTATTTGCTTATTTTGGTATATGTTGAGTATTTCATGATAGATTGCACAACTTTTTTTCATAGTGCAGTATTAAAAATGTTAGCAAGAAGGAAAGCAAATTCAAGGATATAAAAGGATATAAAATATTAAGTAAAAAGTCTTCAAATCCAACTTTTAAGGAGCCATTAATGTTCCAATAGACACTAAATCAAATAACTTAACAAAAGTACATTTTTAGAGGTGGGGAGGGGGTAGCCAAACAAGCTTTTTTTCTTGTAAGATAGAAGTATATCAAAGTAAATGCAATCTGCATAGTTAATGTTTGTGAGCTTTACAATTTAAAACAGAAAAGCTGTAATTTTTCTTTGCTGGCAATCTGGAAACACTCTGGAGTTAATTACAGCTGATTTGGAGTGAACCACACAAACAAAGACCAGTCTATGTCCAGACAATTATACTGCATTAACCAGCTTAGAGCTTCCTGCTGATGTTTCAGGGCTCTTCTGTTACACCCTTCTACCTTCCCAGCACGAGATAAAATGCTTCTGCAAGAAGGAATTAATGAAGAGAACTGCAAAAGAATGTGTGACGACCTCTCCTGACACGGCAAAAACTTTCCACCCATGTCACGACAAAGGGGAGAAGGTAATTAAGTTTGAATAGAAGGATGTAACCAAATATACTCAGCATTTAAAACAGGCACATGTTTTAAAGAGAGAAAGTTTACAACGACAAGTATGAGTATGTGAGTCAACTAAGTCATTTTTCTCTGTTTTCCTCTCATTTTTCTCATTAAAATCTGTTAGCTATTCAATGAAGATTTATTTTCTTCTCTATAAATGGGACCCTGTGATTGATAGTCTTCTTCTCCCTCTCATTCTTTTCTTTCTCTTCTTTTCTTCCCACCCTCATTTTCCCTCATTCTCTCTCACATCACTAAATTTGCATAGATTTTATATGACAATTACATGGCATTAAACATATGTGTTGGAGAACTAAAGAGAAAAGGTGCACTTTACCAATGAGTCCAATAGGTCTAAATTCGAATAGTTGTGGGAAATAGGAATTTTACTCAGTTTTCTTCACAATTTTAATCAAACTCCAGCTACTTTCCTTAGAGAGGAATCAGTAGTGTCTCCTTAACAAAATTACACCATTATATGACTCATTTTATTTGTTGGCTTCAGGAAAATTTTATAATCAGTGTGCAAGATGGACCCAATAATTTAGCTACCCTTTGTAAACAAACTTTGGTACTTGCAACCAATCTAGTTGATTTCTAATTTTCTTATTCATTCTAATTGTAAATGAATAGTTTGCATTGGTGTGAGACAAGGACATGAACTGTAATTATGTTCAGTGCCTCTTTTTGATTCTTTCTTTGATACTGTTTTGCTAGTATTCCACTGACATTAAGGCTTTGTAGTGATTGCTTCATTAAAGGTTAAGGATGTCCTAATCAGCTAAAGTACTACTAGAAAGCTGTTGTTTGCCAATACTGAGAATATACTGACTTTTTTTTCCTGTCTTTATTGGGTCACTTCCAAATGCCAGTGACCTAGCCATACTTCAGTATTAATCATCTTCTCTTTGTCTCATCTATGCAAAGTGGGATTAAAGTTAAATGACTATATGATCTTTTCAGTTTTTCTTCCCTAAATAAATATTAATCCATAAATCAATCAGGTACTGCTTGATAATAAAATGCACATAAATATACTCTGAAATTATGAAAAGGTTGTGCAAATTACACTTATATTTACAAGTATCTCAATAATATACAGAATCATTTTCCTTTCACACCTCACCCTCAATTTCTACCATAGCTGAAAGTTCAAGTAAATTGTACTGCTAAATATGAAGCTTTAACACTGAACTCTTTAGTTTTCCTTGGAGAAACATGAATTGAGTCCATCATTTTTGGGAATTTATAAATCACATTTACCATGTTTTTCATATGTCATATTGCTAGTCTTTAAGATGTAACTGACTAATCTCTCTGGCATACACATAACCTAAGAGTGCTTAGTTGATAATCCTTTTAATTTATCACATAAGAACATTTAAAAAATTAATCTTAATTTGTTTTATTAAGTTATATATAAGTATAGAATATTTGGCTTCAAAAAAAGATATACCAGGCTAGTAAAAGCCAGTGCACACACAATTTATTTTATATGTAAAGGCATATGAAAGCCAATGTAAAGAGAGTATATTTTAACATAGATCTATGTTTTTCCTGTCTATTCATATATGAAATTGATTATGGAACTACTGACAACTAAATATTTCAAAGAAAAGAAACAATTGTATAATCATTTATATTTTATAATTTCTGCCAATATGATCTCATAACCAATATGACAGTAAGTGTAATAGCATAGGTACTTTTTTAAAAGTCATTTCTTACAGGCTAAATCTACCATAATTATCTTCATAAAACCAATCACAGGTCAAGTATTCCAGCCAACATTTCTGTTTCTTGAGCAATGATTTCAATAATTTTACATGATTTTAAATATTTTCACTGAAGAAAGTTATATGCATAATTCTTTAAATTACTACCAAGTGCATCTTACTATATAATATTCTTAGAATCTGCCAAATACAAGTGTCTTTTTCATCCCTTGTAAATATTTTAAATAATTTTATATTAAAAACCACATTAGGACTAGCATAACAGAGAACATAAGTGGAATGCCAAGTTTTCTTCTGGATGAAATATTGGCAAATTTATGTATGATCTCTAAGATTAGTTGGTTATTTTGTTTGGGGGTTTTTATTTATTTATTTATTTATTTTTGGCCCGAGACTTAATTTGACTGCTGCCCATCAGTGAAGTGAGCAATTCAGTAATTAGCTTTTGTGTTTTAAATGTATGAACTTTAATTAGATTTCATTATAAACAAACAACCGTCAACCATAATTATAAGCTCCTTGGTTTACCCACATATTATCCCTTTTCAAACAAACTTGATGTCAGACAAATTAAAATCAAGCAGCCAGCAATTTTGAGTTGAATTTTACATGATCTGCTGGTAACCTGATTACTTTAACTTCAATATCATTACAGGAAAAGTATTTCAGGAAAAATAATTACAAGAATTCCAACAGGAGACAAGCTTAATTGTATTGATTCAAAAGATGCATGTTCAGAGGAACCATGTTGAAGAAATAATGTTATCTCAAATCTACAGTTTCTATTAAAATGAAATTGTCCAGCAAGAAAGAAGCAATTAAGATTAGTGTCTATAGAACTAGAGATACTAAACTAACTAAATAATTATCTGGGCCCAATTATTTTATACTTTAAAAAGCAAAATATCAGTGCAGAGAAACTACAAGTCCTGAGGTTTGCAGGTTTATTTACTGACTGGTGTATCTATTAGGACCAAGAACAAGTGGAGCTGTCAGGACGTAATGAAGGTAAATGATTAGTTAGCACCAAGCTTGAACTCTTCTTCAATGCAATAAGAGTTAATTAAAGTTTACCACCAAACATCAACCAAAGCAGGATGTTGATCAGGTTTCGGCATTAAGTGCAAACAGACAATAGTTGGCAGCAATTAGTGCAGCTATCAAATGACATGCAATGATAATTATACATTTAAAATAGTTAAAGAGCTGGGGGAAAAAACTAATCAGCCTCTTTGACGACAAATACTCAAAGGGCAGGAAACAGGTATCAGATTATTTCACTTGAACACTGTAAATCAATAGAATTAAACAAGAAAAGGTTGTATGGGTACATTATCTGAAAGAGAACAGTTAACCGAACCTAAAATGAAATAAATCTGCTGGTATTGGTCTATCAAAGATAAGAACTTCTGCAGCTAAAGAAAATAACTTACTTTTCAATTAAAGTTTCAGAATGAAGTCTCTGTAAAGAAAGTTTAGCTTCTTGGTTTTGTGTAAATTCAACAGCACAACAAGTATTTCATCATAATTACTGTTATAAATTCAGCAACAATTATTTCATCATAATTACTGTCATTTAAATTGTTAACTTCCACTCTACCATAATGCCAACAGTACTTTATGCCTGAATGTTATCTTTGTGTACTCCACTATCATCTTTCTGAAAACTTTTCTAATGGATGTTGAGATTGAAATTCTTTTAATGAAGCTAAATTTAAAACAGAGGCCATAGATACATATTTAGTGGTATGTTATACAGGTCTTCCCTTGACACTGTTCGAACCTATGACTTCAGTCTTGAAACTGATGAACCTGCATACAGCATACCCCTTAGAACAATTTTATAAATCACCTCATTCTTTTCCATAGTTTCTGTGGATCCTAGAATTCCCTGTATCCTAGAGAATATCTCCAGAAATGTGTCCATCCTCATGACCCCCACCTCTCCATTTTTCCAACTAATTCTGTTGTGCTAAGGATTTGTACACAGTGTTGGCTAATCCCAATATTTCCCTGGAGCTAAATCTAAGCCGTGGCCGAATCCCAGCACAAAAATGTCTCTCTCCAAAAGCCCTTTTGCCCCCTTCAGCACTCATACACTCATTGGTCCTGACATTTTCACTTCAGCCATGACAAACGAGCTGATGACTCTGATGTGATTGCACAGGAGGATGGCTTTATCTAAAGATATATCATTAACTCTCATCACCATCTCCTAATATGGCTCTTCTGGGTTCATGTAATGTGTTGTGAAAATTTGAGGAAAAATTTTTATAAATATATGGACTGTAAGTAGTAAGAGACCAACTTCATCAAAGGAAGAAAAGGGAAGTCTGAGTGGACAGGATGGTCGAGGCAGGTGTAGGGAGAGGAGAAAAAAAGACTAGCATTAACTAAATGTTGCTCTGGGGATTTAAGTAACTTTACTCACCCCTGCCCCAGTGCAAACCAGCCAGCTGACTGTCTCTTAAAGGTCCCTTCCATTCAACATGGGGGGCTGGAACAGAGCATAATTTGTGAAGTGACATAAATGAAGTTTCTCAGATAAGTATGGCTTACCAATAGGCAGGCCAACCGATATCTTTCTTTTTATCACAGGGTAGTATCTGTTTTATTTTTAAACCCTTAATTTCCTACATATTAAATCTCTTTAAATTCACTTTAGTAGGAAAAGGGATTATCAAAAACAATTCCACTTTGAGATTATTGTATTCTTCAATTGGAAAGAGGCAATTGTTTCCTTCCAAACTATTATTAAAGGTGAAACTTTTAAGCTCTTTGAAAAGGAGAGCCTTTCCATTTAGCATAAACATGGCAACCTTTAGGTTACGTTAGAACCCAATTCCCAGTCACATAGTTCTTGTTGTGTACACGATAGAGTTTACAGAGTAGATACTTGTAACTTCTTCTCTCAATTCATCTGAGGACACACAGCCAATCAGAGTCAACTCTAGCATAACAGACTTCTAGAAAAGAGGTCAGGCTTTGAGGTAAAGTGCTATTCAGTCTTGGAACATGCAAGGAGCTCTTTATTCCTGTTCTTATTGGCATCAGTCCCCCTTACTAGAGCAAGAACAAAGCCAAGTGCTCCTGTGAGGTTTATGAATAAATCAAAGGTGAGCCACTTTAAGTGCTGCCCATGATTTCCTTGTTGACAGTGAGCACTTAAACAGGCTTCTCTGACCAGCAACTTCTGGCAAACCATAATGATTCCTAATCTGCACCCTGCTTCATTTCAAGAAATAAATGACACACCCTATTTTTCCTGCAAGTTTTCACCTTTCAGGCAATTTTGGTTCTATCTCTAACAGTTTACCTTTAAAGTCCTAGAGCAGTCAGCACAGGAATTGTAACTAAAATCTTCCTTTGCTTGGAAAAATCTCACAAATAAAAAACAAATCTCCAGCATAAGCATAACAAATTATTCTCATATTAATAATGTGGAATTTTTGGATCGGGAAGAAGCTAAGCCAACTAAGCTGAAGAGGACACACACACACACACACACACACACACACACACACACATGCACACACACTCAATTTCATCAGCTGCACTCTGTAGTTATGTGATGTTTCCCAGGAATTTCCATGAGCTTCAGTTTCCTTATTGGTTAAACAAGGGGATTGTGCTATATCCCTTCTGACTGCAACAAACTATGTTCCAATATAAAAACCCATTTAGATTTCTCTGTAAGATAGTTTTCCCTGCGGAATTTCCCAATACAAGTCCAGCTGTTTCTAAGGAGATTTCTTTTACAGTACCTAGATTTCAAGAGGAGAGGCGGATTCCAGTAGTGTAGTAAACTATGTTTTCCCGTTTATGTTTTTAATTACCATTTACTTATCCATTCACTCATTCAACAGGTACTTATTGAGCACCAAAGATTTGCCAATAATATGTTCATCAGTGTGGATATAGTATTTAAACAGAAGTGGGTGCTACCCTCATGGAGGCTGCAGTTTTATTTGAGGAGACATTGAAACAATATCATGAAAAATGTTAAGATGCTGATTGCGTTCTCTAAATGAAGTATAACCTTATATTGATTAGTATGAAAAAATGCCTTATCTTAAACTAACATGTTTCAAATGAACTGTCAAGTCCAGGGTCTCTTATAAATGACCAGAACATAGGCCATGCATGCACTTTTATTTTTAAAAAGTACTTTAACAAGTGTTATGAACCAAACATGTATAAATATTAAACAATAATCAAACACAAAACTGGGAAATTATAATCCGAATACACTTAGATTTCCCATAAAATTATAAACAATAATTTAAATGTGTATCTTATATGTATCACAATGAAAAATGTATTAAGAATTAATAGATTAAAAAAACCAGAACTTTAGTTTCCAGGTGGTCCAAAAAATTGTTTGTATATATTAGCCCATCATGAATTTACCACCTTTGAACTTGGTTAGTTCTCCAGAATAATGCATTATTATAAAAGAATAAAGGACTGTTATTCCCTCAAGAGATAAACCAAGTGGAGACCCATAACTTGGCTATAAAATACCCAAAGAAAATTTAAGGGTTCATAATGTTACTGGATCATTAATAGCTAGATCTCTTCTCTAGGTTGGTATAAATTTTGGTCAACAGGATGCCATGTAGCAGTATTCATTTTCCTTTCTTAACATATGAAAATATCATTAATACCAAGTATATCATTAATACCAAGTATATAATCCAGTTTTAGAAAATCTTCTAATTCAATGGCTTTTAAGCAGAGGCTTTCAACTTCAAGACTTAAATAAGCATTATGGTCATTTTTATTATTTTATTTAATGGAGGGTCTGGAATCTTGATTTCATGTGGATAGGCCAACGTCTAAATTACTTAAAAACTGTTTCTGTCCTAATTTGCTTCTTTACAAAAATGGAGACTGAGAAATGCCTTAGCTATCAAGAAGCCCCTTTAGAACCAAACCAACTTGTGGTGATGGAGTGGCAGATAAAGATGCGGAGGAGCGTCCACCTGTCAACCTAGATGTCATTTAGGTACCTGTCAATGAGAAAATATGAAAAGAAGGATACTACTCCTTTCCCCCACCTCTTAGACATACCCATTGCCAAATTCTTATCTTTTTTTTGCAGGAGAGAGGAGAAACTCTACTCAAAATATCTATGTAGACTTGCTTTATCAAATGCTTTTTAGTATCATTACATTAAAACAACTATTGGGAAAAAACAAAAAGGGAACATAGAGATCAGTTATCGGGTCCCGCCACAATCACTTATTTTAATGTTCATAACATTTTAGTCTTATGTAGTCTCTACAGCAACCCTGACATATGTCAGAGAAAAGTGAGGCTCAGAAAGATTAAGTAACTTGGACAAGGGCACCCGTAACAGAAATGTAATCCAGGTGTCTTACAGGTTGTATGAGATTCTTATTAAGCATTGGGTTGCCAACAAATGTGGTAGATGTTAAAATATCTAAAATTTAAGTTTAAATAAAGTCATTTAAAAAGGAAAAGGAAACCAAAGCAAGTAGAATCAAAGTAGTGTCTGCCCTTAACTAGGTGTCATTCTGTTTGTACATTATGCTGCCTCCAAAACATCACAGCCTTGACTTCATTTCCTTTCCTGACATGGAATTAAAGCCTTGTTCTTGTTCACGCCATGGTTATGATTATTATAAATACATTTTAAGTCACTGAGATCATCAGTATTTTTATGAATCATAGTCTCTTCTTGTCCATTTGGAGCACCTAGTCTAATCTACTCCTTAACACAAAAATATATTTAACAGTCACAATAGTAACAGGCCATTTAGATTCTACTTGGCTCCTTTAGATAACAGAGAGCTCACTCTCTCAGAGAAGACAGTGTCACTGTTGGGTTATCATACACATTTTCCTTTCCTCCTCTTCACCATCTCCACAACTTTCATATTCATTCATTCAACAAACCATTTTCAAATAGCCAATACAGTTGAGTGGCCACTGGTGCTAGAGTTACAATATGTGAATTATTGTCTGGACATTCTCCTATCTTGCTGGGTAATCAAGGATAACTTCTCTTTAATTCAATAGCCTATATTTTAATATGAGTTAGCTGAACTAAATGACAGGAAGGCCAATTCCCAGGCTCTGGCCTTTCGGTAGTTGTCTTGCCACCCTAGCTACTCTTTTCTGTTGAGATAATACTGGCCAATTCTTAGAAAATAAAAGAAATTCAGCTTATGAAGGGAAAACTTCACAAGCTACCACTAGGAATTAAAGAGGAAAGAGAGACCTAATGTGAAAAGAGGGTAGACGTGTGTGTGTGTGTGTGTGTGTATGTGTGTGTGTGCATGTGTGTGTCTGTTTACCTGTATATACTCTAGTGAATAGGAATGCTAAGGATGATGAAACACAATTGTATCCACTAAACTAAAAGAGATGATTAATTCGAATTTTCAATTAATGGGCTCAGGAAATCTTAAGTATTAACTGCATGATTTCTAAATTTATGGTTTTTTAAAACTACTAAGCACTATATTTTCAAAAATCCACATTAGTGAAGCATTTCAGTTTTAATGAAAATACCATGGGAAATATAAGAATGATTGGGCTTTTTCAACATATTCTTCCAAGCAGACAAACTTTAAGATTCCTCAAAAACTTCCCTCTGAAGAAGCTATGTTTCATTTTGTTTTTAACAATATAACCAGGTGGCGTGCACCAGCTCATATGTTTTTGTGTTTTAACATTGTTAGAGCTATGGATTTCCTTTCTTCTTTACAGTGAAGGAAAAGAATTTTATGGACAGTTATAAAATGCATATTTTAACCCAAAAGTCAATTTTCCCTGGTTAAAATGATTTAGATCTGAGTAAATATTTGCAGAGTGATTTCTTTTTTATAGCCAGAATGCAATGATACTTAGAAACGTTGTCTTTAGAGGTATGTCCTACAGTGTATACCATTCAGTAATTATGATCTGAGCACTGTTGTGTCCTCAAGTCAGACAAACATTAGAAATGATCTGTTATCTGAATTATGATGCTGGTGTGTGAACCCCTGACCTGGATGACCAAAACACCTACTCACCACTTGTCTTGGATCATCAGGACATTATGATATGTTAACGAAGTCAGTCTGCCCAAATTCTTAAACGATATTTGTTTATTTTATCAAATCTCTAGAATGTTAAAGTGGTTAATTACATTAGACATAAGCTGCTTACTAAATATGACTTTAGTATCAAAGCCATTTTTAAGTCAACTGCATAAACTCAAATGTGCTTTAAAGTGGCAAATATTTTATTCTATTCACAAACCTTTATAAGAATAGGAGACTAGAGAGCAGCCATTCCTGGACTGAGGATTGTATGTCAAATGTGAAACCATATCAAACTTTCAAGGCAACTTGTGAACTTCTGAAACTAGGGAATTAACAGAACATCAAGTCCAGCAAGATCACAAGGGGCACAATCCTTATGTAAGAAAATGATGCCATTGAGCCCTCATTAAAAGCCCATTTCGTCCTTAGCCATCAAAGACTGTGAGTGCACTAAGATCTCGGTTATATCATCAGGGATAACTAAAACAAGTGCCAAGAGAAATTGTGCACTTTTAGTTCTCACATGTGTCCATCTGTTCACATATAAACATATATTCTGCTTTCTGTCTGATTTCTAAAATCTTGATATCAGAATACCCTGGGCTTTTGCCCATTTTCTAAGAATGCAGACATCACATAAGCTACTATTAACCCATGTGTGATCCACTTCCATGGTGGCTGGAAAACTGCCAGTTACAACACATGGTGCCTGGTTAACAATGTCTTAAAATATAAATGAATTTATTTTTTAAATTAACACATTTTCTTATGGAAATACCTTAATAAGCCCTTCTGCATGTAAAAGAATAGCCTCCATGTGGATTTTTTGTTCTTTTAAGACTTTTCTTCAAGCATATCATAAAGTTAACCATAAAAGTTTCGAAACAATCCAGAATTTCTTGACAAATTTTAAAAAGGACTCTAATAAAAAATTTGGGGGACTATATAACATAGATCAAACAATTTTCCTTTAAAATATGCGCTATTCAAGAGTCAACCCTTACACTTTAATTTATGTAAAAATACTTCTGATTTCCCAAGTTTCCATCTAATTATCTTAATAGTACCTCAGCAACAAAACTGCTGAAGTGATGAGGCAAATGGAAGTTCTAAAATCTAGCAACAAACAAGTTAGGTTAATATCTGATGGGATCTTTTAGGCCTGTTCTGAGGCTGCCATCAGTGGATTACTTGTGGTGACCTCAAACCAGAAAAAGCTTGTATAAAATGTATCCCTGTAAATAATAATCTACACTGCATTTGATTTACATATGTACAAAAGAATCAATTCCCACCTTTGAAAGAGTCTTAACACTTATGGTATTTTAACTATCCTAATTATGGTTGAAGAAACATCATTAAGAGTCTTGATCACATTGTCAACTGATAACCAGTTACATCCCTAACTAGTGACAAGGGGAAGTCCTACTACAAATGTCTCCAAGAGTAAATGTATTTTTAAATAGACATTTTTAAAAAGACTTATCTCTAAATAAAATACACAATATACCTACAAAGCAACATGAAGGCTACATTCAGAAGTTTAGGAATTAAATCTTAAGAAAATAAGATAACCTGTATCCTCTTCTATCCCTTCCCAGCCACAAAAGCCGATAGGCCACTTAAAACACTTAACATTGCCAAAAGTCAGACTACACAACTCTTTCCCAAGTGAAGTGTTTCACCAATTGAGATAGTTATTTATAGCTGATGGGGAAAAAACAGGCACTTTATATTCCATCATTAACTGAATTAAATATGCACACCATACTATTGGCCTTTTCTAAAATAATTGTTTTTGCTAGCAAAGTGCTGGGAATTCTTGATACCCAGTAGTCAATATTTGTCTAGCATGGCATGTTTCTGAAACTCTTCCATATACAAACCTCTGTTGATCATCCTCTAGCTGCACTATTGTCATACACATTACTTCCCAACGATGATGAAAACACAGCATCTTATAAAGTTGCTGAAATCTGAGCCCCTGCTTGTTTGCTCAAGTCTTGGACAAACATAACTTTAGGGAGAGTGGAGTATAGACGTAAAGAAAGAGAAGCCTGCATTTTCATCTTCCTTTCATCTTAGTCATTCAGTCAGCCATTCAGGACCCTATTCAACAGAGCTTTTCATTATGCAAAAAAATGCTAATCCTTTTCCGATGCTTTCACACTTGTATAAACCCCCATTCCTTCAACTGAAAAGCAATTATATCAGTTTACCTTTCTGTCAAAAACAGGATTAATATTCCAATAACAGAATCTCTTTTCTTTTCCTATCTTTTGCTTTAGGAAACTAGAGATTATTAGTAGAGGCATTCTTAGAACACGAATCCATTATTTTAAATATGATTATGTTAACCAATGGGTGGAAAAGGGAGAGAATAAGAAGAAGAAAAAGTCCTTCAGTTACTGCAGAAACTCTTTTCTGTGACAGAAGTGACCTTCCTTTTACAGATGCCCAAAAAGAATGAGACTCACTCTGGTCTATTAATCAGAAACAAATTATGAAAGAATGTAGCTGGACTGGTTGACACTATCCCGTCTTGGGAGACTCAGTAATAGCCTAGTAACAATGTCCTCTTCATGGGTAATGAGCAGCCATGACAAATGGGGCAGAGAAACTATTTATTTGCATATGCAAATTCTCACACAAGGGAAACATGTACAAACAAGTGTCATTGTAAGGTGGATTAGGCAAACAACGCTTTCTTTTTAGGACATTCTGCAGCCCAGAACATTAGTCAGCACAATTAAACCAGTCTCCATGGAGACTAATGAAATTTCACCACGGTATGAGTTAAATTAGATAGCTAGTTATGTGTTTCCACAATCCAACTCGAAATCCATTATTGTTTCAGAACAATGCTGCAATTGTGCCTAGCTGATCTTTGCC
This sequence comes from Cacajao melanocephalus, assembly GCA_963573385.1. Classification (NCBI taxonomy): domain Eukaryota; kingdom Metazoa; phylum Chordata; class Mammalia; order Primates; family Pitheciidae; genus Cacajao; species Cacajao melanocephalus. Next base: position 35,270 of record CAUYLG010025064.1, on the reverse strand, counting down.
AGCTCAACAAGCTCCTAAGTTGACAATTTGCATATGTTAATATAATTAAGCACTAATTACATGAAACTTGTACATATTCACATGCACTTTCCCTGGGCGCTTCTCAGTTTGAACCTTGGCCAAGTCTTTAACCCTTAGAGTGGTCTTAGAAAGGGGGGGAACCCTCTCCCTGTGGGTACAGCCCTTAGGCAGACACAGAAAGGCTCCTCATTTATAAACACAAAGCTTAACCTGGCTACTCATATTTCTAGCAACAATGACAGAACATATTTTGTGAGAGTGCTAGAGACCAGGGATAAGGAAAATGAAGAGTTGGGGGATGGATTAGTCTTTAAAGACTCATAACGAGTATCTTCTCAAAGGAAGGCAGGAACATTCATTTCAAGAAAATGTTAAGAAAGAATTTGTTCTCATTGACATTGTCGAACCTTGGGAGATGAACATGGTTTGACAACAGCAAAAATAGCAAGTAGGAAACGGAAAAGGAGTCAGCAGCACCTAATGAGCTTTACATAAATATATGCAGAGGCAATTAAGCAATGTTAATTACTATGACAGCAGTTAATTGAATATAATTAGATATTTTAAGCCACTGAATAAAGCATAGTTAAGATTAATTTTATTGAGATTAATTGTAAATAAGGATAGATTAACGCTGTGTTTTGACAGGCATAAAAAGTAGTTCTGCAAATTAAGCAGAAGCGTGGCCACCAGTCCAAAAATCATATATTATTTTAATGTCACACCTCAGAATCATCTCCTCAATAAACATGACTTTTCAAACCTAAACAGACAGGAATCTTGAAGAAAAACAAACAGCTTGCAGAGATTAAAGAGGCTTTTGTCCTTTTTCATGTGCATTTCTTTTAACAGACTAAATTAAGCGAGTCTGATGTACGTTTTTTAGGAAGGAACATTTCACACAGAATGGAAAAAATGTTCTATCACATATGAAATTCATGCAGCTGTGCGGAACTTGGTCCAGAGGGTTTAAGACTATAAAACATCACCAAATGATAGACAGTAGGCCTTCCCAAGATTATATGATAAAGTCACAATCTTTTATTTTGACCTCTCTCCAAATTTCTGCTTTGTATTCTTTCCAATCAAGTCACATATTTCCTTTTATAATTTTCTTTTTCTAAGAGGATAAAAAGAAACATTGTACCTACTAAGTGCTAGAAACATGTGAAAAGAATTGAAGAAGGCCTCATTTAACATATATCAGCTAAGTCATTCAGCCACAAAATGCAATGACAGCTATAACAACAATGTATGCAAATGACATCTCTTGATTATTACTCTCATAAACAATGGTTTCTGAAAATATTTCTTAGAAAAATATTGCTAATTGAAAAATCCTCTCCCCCAATACTTTCACACCAAGCAAATTCATGCACACTCTTTAAGAAAATTAACACAGTCCTCCAGAATGCTGAACAAATCACTAATAAGAAAGGAGCTACAATTGATTTTGAAATAAATCAATAGGTGATTAACATAATATTTTTAAAGCAGAAGAATGTACATATATATTACATAAACATATATATTATATTTTCAATACCTTTTAGCTCTTAATCGAACAAGGGCTTTACACTATTGAGCCTGGGTCTACACTGCCTTACAACTTCTTTAGGATGTCTCTAGTCTTTATAACGAAAATCCTAAAATGGTCTATGAAACAAGACTACGACAAGCCATTCTGCAGTGAAAGATTTTAAATCATCCAGCCTCTTCTAATAGACTTGAGACTTATTGAGGTAGAAACCATAAAAAATGAAGAAGGGAAATTTAATCCCTGAAATATTGATTTGCACATTAATATCATATAGGCAGAGGGCAATTTGGCTTCGTGGAAATGACACATTGTCGACCCTTGGTGAAGTCAGAGCCAATCTAACTGCTGAACATGTCTGAATCTCAAGAGTTATTAAGGGCTTCCCTTCTTGCCTTTATGACTTTTCTTCAGCCTACCAATGCAATCTTAAATGTATTATCTTTAAGAAATAATTGTAAAACCTCAGGGGTTTTCCAGTTAATGGAAGGGAGGCCAAACCACATCAGATTCTGAAATGCAACATTAAACCCTTGCAATCAACAAAACCACCTCAATTCTCATCCATCCAGTGCAGGATCTAATATTGTTATTAGAGATAATCAAATTTCATTGTGTAAATTTAGGCTCATGGTCAGAATGGAAGCAGTAAATTCTGCAATATTAAACAGTGATTTTCTCAGCCTCCTTTATGTTTTCCTTTGCTGGTGAAGTGTCTTTTAAAACAATCCACCTAGATCAAAATTAATGAACATATTTGGGCTCATCTGCTAAACACTGCAAAAAATTACAAAAGCGCTGAACATGTTTGTCTCATTTTTAACTTTAAGTGACAACTTTCACTTCATGGACCCAGAGTCCACTATCCCTGCCTAACCCCACAGTTGGTGCTATTGCTTTGACTTACACAGCTGGTTTACCTGACCTTTCTTTGTTCCTTGGGTACATTTCACTTTTCAGATTTATGGTATTTTCCCCATATTTCATTGACCCTATCTTCATTGCCATAAAGATGAAAACACTCGAATATGAGTTTACTTTTTAAAAAATCCAAAATCAACCAGCAACTGAATAAAAACACAGTGATGCTCTCCCCAGTTTATAGCATAAATATTAAAACCATTTAAAAAAAAACTGTATAAACCTTATGATCCCCACACTGAAGCCAGGTGCAAGAGGTTAAAACAGCTGGCTAGCCATCTTTTATTTTTGTGTGCCTTCCTGCTGATTGAAACCACAAACCTTGAAAACTATCAAATATTCCCTTAAGGATTTTTTTAAGATGAGGAAGGAAAAAAGAAAACCTTCATTCTCTTTAATATGCTCCTCAGTGGAAAAGGAAAACTCCAAAACACAGTCAGTCACAGAGGTAGTGAAATCATTCCGAATATTTCCTTTCTGTTTTATTTAAACCATCCTTTCCAACAATTTCTATACACAATTGTTTTTATTCTTCTGTTAGAAAAGAAGAAGCAGGAAAAAAAAAAAAAAAAAAAAAACCAGAAAGAAAGTCTGAGCTTGCTCTGTCAGTTTTGCCAGTAAATATAAAGTAAAACAAGTGTTGATGGCACCGAGAGTGTTACATACCCGGGCTGTGTTTTTGCATTGCTCTCAATGGAAGCGATCGATGCCCGTGTCACTGTCGCGTCCCAATCGCAGCCAAGTCTCAGCCTTAATCTAAGCAACACCCGAAAAGGCAGCGGCAGCGGCAGCCGCAGCCTCTCTCTCACTCTTCCATCCATCCACCCAACTAAAAATATAATACTACATATGAGCTTTAACCACTCCACGTTTATAGGGATCAAGCCACTGAAAATCCAGGAGAACACAATAAAAAAAAAAAAAAAAAAAAAAAAAAAACCTCCTTCTGTCTCTTGTCTCTTCTCTCTCTCTCTCCCTCTCTCTCTCTCTCTCTCTCTCCCCCTCTCTCTCTCTTCCTCTCTCCTCTCTGTCTCTCCTTTTGCCATCTACATGATCCTTGATTAAACATGGAATAGAGTTAATAAAAGGGGTGGGGGGAGGACTCAAGGAGAGGAAATGCAACTGTCAGAAACCGGGACGGCCAGATTTCCTGGTGAACCTGCCTCTGTCTGAGTCAGTGTCAATCCACCATCTTCTGCCAGTGAACTTGTCTTTGGGTTTTTGTTTGGTGTGTGGGGGGAGATGTTGTTGTTGTTGTTGTGTGTGTGTGTGTGTGTGCTTTTTTTGGAATGGGGGAGGGGAAAGACAAGGTGGGGGCCGGAGGTGGGGGGGGAGAGTAGGGAGAATGTGTGTGTGTCTATGAGTGTGTGTTGAGTGTGAGTGTGTCTCTGTGTGTGTAGGGGTCGAGGTGGGGGGGGGTTCCGTGTTTGCGGTCTGAACCTTTGGTACCTACAAGGAGGGTGTCTCACCGAACGGTAGCGAAAACCTCACCAGAACCGTGCGGAAGTGAGAAGTCGCGGCCAAAGGCGCCCGCCGAAGCCTCCTCTCTGGGCCAGACCCCAGCCGGAGCGGCCGAAAGGAGCCCCCCGCCCGGATCACAGGTAACAAAAGAAATAGAAACCAGTGCACCGTCTTCTAGGGGAAGGGAGTTAGGATAGGAAACCTTCTGTAACTTGGGCATCGGCAGAGAAACTTTATACAATTCCATGAGAAATTTTATTATTTTTTTCTGATAGAAAAGAGCAGAAAGAAGGGGGTTGGGGGGGATGGAAGTAGAAGGAAGGAGAGACCCGGCGCATTCCAGCCCCTTTTCCCTTGGCTGCTTCTGGCCAGAAGGCGCACTTGATGCTTGGAGAAGCAAAGGAGGTGAAGTTCATTTGTAGACATGGAACCCTTTTAGGGGGGCCGGAGAATGAATCGGTTCTCACAGCCGACCACAGCCACTCAATACACACACACACACACACACACACACATGCACACAGGCGCACACACACACACAAACGCACATGCACACACCCCTTGCCCTTTGCTAAAAAGAAAGGAAAAGATTCTTGACCCCCAAGCCGCGGGCGTCTATCCGCCGGTCTAACGCACACCCGGCGGCGTTCCGTCCAGAGCCAGCAGCCGCCGCCTCCCGGGTCCCCGGCCCGGAGGCCGAACGATCCCTCCTCCTAACGGACCTGCCTTCCGTCCGCGCCTCCCGCGCCCGCGCCGCCGAGAGCAGCCCTCGGCAGTGCCCGCCGCGCCCGCTCCGGTGGGCGGGTGTCTACCTGCAGCCCCAGCCCCAGCGTTCGCCCCATCCTCTTGGAATCCCCTCTCCGGAGCGCACGAAGCCCCGGGCCTCCGCGAGCCCCGCACACTAAGCGACCTTCAGGGAACTTGAGAATGGGAAGAGGGGCGGGTGGTAAACGGAGGAAGAAAAACCAGGCTGAAGAATAAGGTGGGGGGGGAGCGGGTAAAGCAGGGAAAGGGCAAGGAGAGAGGGGCTCCCAGCCCCACCGATCAACGTCCAAACTTTCGGAGATGGGTGTGGAGGACGAGTCATCCCGGCCGGGGTGCGGGGACGCGGGGCGAGCAGGGACCCCTGGCAGTGCCCGCGCCGCTGCGGAGCTGACAGCTTCCCCCAGCCACTGGAATGCCCCGGGCTCGTGGGGAAGGCAGAACCCGAAAAGACAGGGAAAAGGGAGAAAACCGCCCAAGCAACCGTAGATGATCCTCCGCCACTTAATCCAAAAGTTAAATCCCGAAAAGTGCAGCCCCCCTAAAGAAACTGGAAAATCAGGTCCCTCAGTGCCCCCTCCCTCCCTCAGCGGAGCAAATCCTTGAGCCAAAAAAAGGGGAAAGAGATAGAAAAGGGGGGCAGAGCGGAAGAGATGGTCGGGATGAGGGGATGTGTGCGAGAGCGAGCAGGAGCGAGCGAGCTAGGGGCAGAGAGGGAGAGAGGCGGAGAGGGAGAGGGAGAGAGAGGGAGCGAAATATCAAAGATTGTGCAAGATCAGGCTGGAAAGATAATCGATACTCGACCTAAATTTAACACAAACTACTCAATAAAAGTTAAAGAAAAAACTTACTTTCCATTTCCCCTGCAGTTCCTACTCGATCTTCGCCTCTTTTTTGTTTTGCTTTTATTTTACTTACAGCTGATCACATCCAAGTAAAACGAGAGGGTTCATTAAAAAAATAAAAAAAAAATAAAAAAATAATCCTCGAACTTTATTGGGTGAAAATAAAAACGCTGGAGCAGAAAGTGGGGGGCATGGAGCGGTCCTCGGGGGTCCGGGAGGAGTTAAAGCATGTGCCGACCGCGGTCTCGCTGTTTGGTTGTGAAGGGGTTGGGAAAAGGAGGAAAGGAAATGAAAATCCGATATGTCTTTATTCTGCTAATTATTATCGTTTTAGCCCTGTTTAAAAAAATGGCTGATTAAGTTGAGTGCGCATGTCTTTGTGTGTCTATTCCCGATATGCACTCTGGGAATGAGAGAGGAGAGCGAGGGAGAGGGAGAGGGAGAGGGGGGAGAGAGAGGTGTAATTAGTGAGGTGATCAACATTCCCCAGACTGCAAATGACGCGCAGCCCGGACTCTGAGCAGCTCCGGAGCCTCACGGCTTCCAAGGCTCGGAGCGCTGCGGCTGGAGCCCGGGACGCGGCGACCGCGGAGAGGACAGGGGATGGGGACCTCTGGGGCTCGCACCCCACGAGCCCCTGCCCGCGACTCCCAAACTTCATTAGATACACACACACTCTTACACACAAACACAGACACACACACACACAGAGCAAGAAGGAGAAGGAAATAAAACATAGATACCGCCAAAGCATTGCCCTTTAACCATTAGAGATTTTTTTTTTATTTTAATGAGGCAAAGTAATTATTATCGGACCAGAGATTTGTTTACTAGCGATCTTTAAGCAGAAATATGAGTTAGGGTAATGAAGAGCTTTTCTCTGCCTAGTTTATTCTGCTGTACACATGAACGCACTTTAATGGCGAAATGCGGGGGCCTGAGCAAATATGCAGATATATGTAAATAAAGGGTGCCTGGCTGTGTGCAAACACCGCTCAGCCCAGCCTATTTTCAAAGGAGGAATTGCACTCTGGATCCGTAGCCACTCTATTTAAACACGTATCTTTCACTTGTATACGCTGGAGAGAATACCCAGGGTATGGGAGATGGAAGCAGTTAGTCAAAGAAAACTTCCAAATGAGAATAAGTGACCGTTGCAAGAATGATGGCGGGGAGGGGCGGTACAATTCTAGCCTTTATGTAATATTCTTGAATATTTTATCAGAATTGCGTAAGTTCAATGTAATAACTTTAAGAAGACTTAGAAAAGAAAAACCTTTCATCTTTTGAGTCTGTTATCTTTCTTGAAGCACATTATGATGAATTTTAAAACCCCACTACAGATCTCATTAGAATGAAATATACTTGGTATTTTCTGGTGCAAAATTTAAGGTGGCAGATTCTCATTTGAAAATCTAATTATCTCTTTCCAATATTACAGATGTGAATATGAGTGACACTTTCATTAAAAGATAATTAACTAAAACTAGGAATAGACATACTTTTAAATACCCCCTACTGAATATGGGAGATATATATATATATCTGAATATGGAATATATATACATATATATATATATGCATTGCTACTCAGCATCTTGATGCACTTTACACAACTATACTACAGGTCACAGGTAGACATCATCTATGTAATATTTCAGAAATAGGAATTCTAAAGAGAAAGTGAGAATAACAAATCAAATGGGTTAAAACAGGAAATACTTGCAATGTCCAGCTTCCTGGACAGGTGAGGTGTCAGCTGCGTTTGAGTTGACAGGCCTTTGAAGTTCTGGATCACCAGGATCACCAGGATCTGCTTCAAAACCTTGTCTTAGGCCTTAAGCACCAAATCTACCAAATACCAACAGAAAGGTTTATCGCACAAGTATTTGGAACTACAGAGGCTGCAAACATGCATCTTTCCAGGCCTAAAACCTTGCGTTATCAGGGAACATTTGGAAAATCCTAGGACTGATGCAAATGGATTAAAAACTGAACAAAACACCTGGGAGGATAAAAGCACAGTCCTTAAAAAAAGGCAGACCTAGGCCCAAATCAGGAAAGCTGGTTGCCTTCAGCAGCTGGCTAAAGTTACAATGAAAGTCCAGAGGCATGGAGTGGAGAAAAAAAAAAGAACCCTAGATATGGTCTTTATTAAGTGAAAAAAGCAAATCACCACCTTAGGAATCTGGAGTTGGTGCAGGTACTAGTGTTTTAGAAACCAGAGCTACTAAATGTTAACAGAAAGACTGTCTCTCCAAAGACTTCATTCAATTTTAAACTTCTTTGGGAAGAAATTTGCAGAAAGTGGAAGGCTTTCTAAGATTTTAAAGTTACTTTGTTTACAGCCCCACCTTTACACAGCAACTGAATCACCAATTTGCTAGCAGTATCTCATTGCACCTCAGTGAGGCTTATCCATATGCCTTAAGAAGCATACATGCACACAGGGGTAAAATTTAAATTCTCTGCAACTTGTAACTGAAAAAGGTGTTTATGTAGCGTTACTGTTTACCGAAAAACACCCCAGAGAGCAAAATTTCTGTCTTTAAAACAACTATTTGAGGTGTGTGCATGGGGAAGGGGAGTGGGAGCTTTTAAAGAGACTGAGGGGAAATGAAGGCAGGGAAACTTTTCAGGTTCAAATCAGAAAAGATCAAGCCCTTTGCAGGAGAGGGCTCCATGTATAAGCTCACTGGTGGAAAAACCATTTCCTGCGACTTCAGACGGGTAAATGCATATGATGAAGGAAACACCTGAGAACAATAAGTCTGTTTCAGGCTCAGGTGAAGAAAGGGGTCTATTTCTGGCATGGAAGAATAGGGAAATGATGATCATTTCGTTTTCAAGTTCTTTATTTCTTTTGCCTTTTTCTCCCTGAAACATCAATAACATTAATGTCATTAATGTCAAAACAGCAGACGTCAAATCAGGAAAACAATTTTTAAAAATTTGGTGGCTATTTCTCCTCTACACCGCCCCACCCCCTAGTCTTTTCTTGGAAAACACGACTCTGTGTGTGTGTGTGTGTGTGTGTGTGTGTGTGTGTGTGTGTCGGGTGGTGGGGGCGGTTTTTGATTTCTAAGTAAGAAAACAAAAGAGGATTTGTAAGGGGTACCCACTTTCTAAACCCCTTCTTCTGCGGGCGAGAATTCTCATCCTAACGTGTGTGTGTGTGTTGTTGTTGTTTTTGTTGTTTTTACCATCTCTTTCTCGTTTTCTTTCACCTTTTCCCTAAGAAGAGAGGCTGGAGGTGAGGGTCGGGGGTTAATGGGCTGAGGGAAGGGGCAGAGAGGTTCTAGCGCAGAGTCAAGAGTTTCCTCCAGGGCTTCGCCTCGGAGCGCGTCAGCGCGAGGAGGGCTGTTGGGCTGCAGCAGCGGCGGGACTGCGTGGGGTGGGCCTGGGGGCGCGAAGCGCGGCGCCGCTGGCAGGGGCGCGGCGAGGCGGGCGAGCTCGAGTCCAGCCCGAGGGCTGCTCCGGGGCGCGAGCGCTATCCGAGCGGCTGGACCTGGCTGCGCCGCGGCCCCTTGCGCCCTACTTCTGGGCTCCCAGCGCCAGGAAACCCAGCTGCTCCTCTCGGGGCTCTGCGGACGCCTTGCTATCCACCTTTGACCCTGACTCCCACTCCCTGCCCCACCCCCATTCCACTGTCCCTAAACTCTGCGCGAACCCGCCGCCGCCCTCAAAGAACGTCCGGCTACTTTTTATTTCAAAGTGAAAGGAGCAGAGGTCCCTGCGGCTCCGAGAACTTTCCCTAGATCCTCTTCAGCACTTTCCAGGACAACCCCAGCCCAGTCACATCCACTGCAGAGCACTCGGACCCTGACATTGAGCGCCGAGTTAGGGGAGAACTAAAAAGGAATACCAGGTGGCTAGGTGTTGAGTATTGGAAGCAAGAAGTAATTAACATTGAGACAAAACGTAATTTCCACTTCTAGACTTTTTCCTCGGTGTGTTTTATTTCCCAAATCCACTCCGAGGACACTCTTCACAATCGGTCTAATGAGTTTTCAGCTGTTTGCTTTGTCCTTCCTCCGCCCTGTCCTCACCAATTCACTAATAAATACCCCACCTCCCTCTCCCCAGTGTCCCTCTAGCTCAAGAACAATTCCAGCCCAAGGGGAAAAGGTTTCCAGTCTCTTGACCGCGCTTCCGGGGTCTGTACATGAGCTCAGTGTGAAACGAGGTATTACAAGATTTCAGCGTTAGGAACCCTTTATATCACCACAGACACTTTCAGATCCTCAGCCCCCTCCTCCTTTCCTCTTTTTGTTGGGTCTTCTCCCCCCGGGAGCTATTTAACAAAGGCAGTGTGTTAACTAACGTTTTTGTTTAAGTTAGCAACCCCTTTCCAAAACACACTTAAGCCTGATACCAATGTCTGTCACTGTGTGTGTGGGGGGGGCGAGATGAGTGACAGGGTTGAGGGGTATGTAAGAGAGGGACACGTAGAGTTGACAATGAATGGAAAGGTGCAGGGCTTGTTTGGGAAGGTGTCACAAACATTATATTTACAGTGAAATAATTCAATAAATAATGGGGTGTCTGTGTCTGTGTGGCTCTGTGTGTGGTGAGGGAGCCAAAGCTTTCTATACATAACAAGCTATATATTTTTTAGGACTAACAAAAAAAAGGGGATTTAAAATATAACGTAACATTGAGAATGGACACTCTCTTTGATGGAGGGAGTGAGCTAGTGGAAATCAAATTCAAAAGGGAAAGGCATTTTGAGTGTATATATACATGTGTAGTATTTTTGGTCAGTTAAATCCCTCCCTGATTTCCTCCCCTCCTCCAGCCACACTCTTATCTCCTTTATGATCTTCTTCTTTCTCTTAAAAATCATAGAAATGTCCCCCTTTCGCTCCTGGGTCTCTGTCTCTGCATCTCCACATCCATGTATATTTCTCTCTTCCTGGACTAAAGTCCATTTTTGGCTTTTACTTTGGAGTAAATGTTTTAGCTTTTTTTTTTTTTTTTCCTTGGTTCTGACCTTTTAGGGGCAGAGAAGTCATCATGTAGAGTAAGACACAGGTAAAGAAAGGAATGGGGAAGGAGGGAGGGGCAGGAGGGTTTGAGGAAGGAAGAATTAAGAGAGGAGAGAAGGGAAAAGGAGAAGAGAGAAAAGTCAGATGCCCTCTGGCCTTTCAAAGGTCAGAGCTCAGACAGTGCAGTGACCTCTTTTCCCTCTAGGCAACCAGCCCAGTGTTTATAAACAAATCAGACAAGACTCTCCCCAAACATTAGCAGTTCACTAACTTCATAAGCACTTTCACAGCACTTATGCAAATTAATGAGGACCCCTTATCACCTTCCTTCCACCAACACACATACACATTTACACCACCAAATACCAAGATCACAAGCACACCCTCCTCAAATATACATGGAAATATTTTCAGCAAGAGCGTCCAAAGAAAATGTTACATTCTGTCTGGGGAAGAGCTCTAAGACATGATCCAAATGGGAAAGGATAGACAGAGAGAGAGAGAGAGAGAGAGAGAGAGAGAGAGACACACACACACACACACACAGAGAGAAGACAGATAGAATAACTAATTTCATTGAGCAAAAGATAAAGTGATATTTTAAACCTAAAAACATCTATATCTAGTCAATGAAATGCTATATAGAAAATATACTAAACTCTGGCCACCAAATAAAATTATATTAAAACGACATTGCATTCATCCAAACATCCACATTTCTAAGACAAATGTGCAGATATTTACAGCTGAAGAAAAGCCACCACCACGGTATGTAATGTCCCTAAATATTAGACACGAGAGCACTATTGAATCCTACAGCAAACAAAACAGCCCATCTGATCTAAGTTATAAAATGTATAATTATTTCCATCTTTAATTACAAAAGACAACTAGCAGAAACTAAATGAATCAAAGATTCTGAAAGAAAATGTGGTTTGCCAAGGTACAAGAATGGTAGCTTTACATTAAGTTATAACCAAAACACCATTTCAGAAATAAATGACAAGATAGACAAAGGTGAAAGCAAAAAAATACATTAAATGATTTTCAAACTTTTGCTTTTAAATGATTATCAAAGTCTAAGAGAAAAAGGTTAAAGAAAATATACCTCAGAGCAAAAAGATCATCTCCTTTTCTTCTTTGTCTATCAGTCCCCTGTTAAAGCATATGGAAAATGTTTTCAAAATGCCCAGATTTGGCACATTGTCATTGCAAAGAGAGGAGCGCAGTGATGCTGTTAGAGAAAATGGGAAATAAATTCAGGATTGGGTGCTGCCTCCTTCAATGCGGATTTATCTAAGTTTAATTTAATATTCCGCAATCACTGAATGATCCCATATAATTCACCAAGATTTTAAAGGGCTTTATTTAAATACCTTCAGCAATAAGAGAATGAAATTTAAACCATTTCAACCATTGCTTATATTTTTTGTTTATTTTCCTATTAGGAGAAATTTAAGTGGCAACTTCTAATAATAAAAGGAAAAACGATGAAGATTTAGGTTTTTTTTTTAAAGGGAGAATGTTAAAGGAAAGCATTAGCTTTATTAAAATCATTCTGAACTTAAAATCAAAAAGCACAAAATGGTTGTTTGTAGAACACTAAACCTTTAATCGATTTTATTGGCATTCCGATCGATTAGATAAACGGAAATCTATAGCAAACATCAAAGCATTTAAAACATTTTCTCTATCTCATTTATAAACAAAACTTTTCTTTTTAGCAGAAAAAAATGATTATCAAACGACTAACAGGAAATTCTTCAGATATCAAATTACGATAATAAAATTATTTCCACATGGAAAGGGATAATGACAATGATGATAGTAATTACAATAATGAATAATTCAACAACCCTTTGACATGTATGGAAGAACCTCAGCAGAAACGGGCGTTTGAAGGGGGGCTACTTTAAAATAAATACTTTATTTTTAAAGGAATATTTTCAGAGACAACTTGAGGGGTGTAGCTTAGGTGTGCCTGCCAGAATAGTGTTGATTTCCCTGCAGATGTAAAAAAAGTCAATTTTTTTGCCGGCGTTTCCCTTCTAAATTGAGTTACTTCTTATAAGCAAAATTAATATGCAAATAAGCATGAGCCCTACCAGATTTACAAATTAGTGTCTGGACTTGTCTTCTACCTATTCTCAAAGGTGATTCTCAAATTATAGAGAGGGGCGAGGACCAGACTCCCCAAACCTGTAGTGAAGGAAAACGATTTATTTGGAGATGTGAACACTGCTGTCCGGAGAAACGCAGCCATTAGGGCTTATGGCATTCTAGCTGCGGCGGCAAGAGGAAGTGTTGCTGTAACGGGTATTATGTTTATTTGTTAAAGAAAATCAATGGAAGTGGCTGTAAAGTAGTTAGTGAGGCGTGTGTTCGGGACTCGAGGGGAATCGTGACTCCGGCAGGCTGGTCGAGCAGCCCTTCTCATTGCCCACAAAGTCCCTGCGTCTCCCTGAGCCGGGGAGCGGACCGCGCGGCACCTGGCTTCGCGCTCGTGGGTCCTGCCCCGCGCTGCTCTGGTGGACCGCCTGTCTACACACTCCTCTGCCCTCTCTGCCCGAAGTCCTAGCAATTGCTCCCTGACTCGTGCTCCTTCCTGTGGACTGTGGCTGTGGCTGTCTCCCCAAGCCCCGCCTCGGCAGCACACACCTTTTTCCTCTTTTTCTCTGACGGATTCTGTCGTTTCCTCCTTTCCTAACGCTGGGAGCCTGAACTTCTGTTCTTTTCCTTCTACTAGAATCTCTCTTGAATCTCCCAGTCCCTTGGGTGAATCGCGGACCATTTCCTTCCTACCCTGCCCCTCCCCCATGTCTCTCTCCTGCCATTTATTTAGCACCCGCGTCTTCTTACCCTCACACTTCTATCCTCTCCTCCAGACATTCCAGAGAGTTCTCATCACACCAGAATGCACTCTTTCTCTCCTCCTCCTACTCCCTTTGGATTGGGGAGTAAAGGGGGATTTTGAGTTGAACTCCCAGGGGTTTTATTCTGTTCTTTTTACAGCTTTACTTTCCCTTTTCTTCTTTGCATAACCTTCACCTACCTACTAATTTATAACAGAAGCGGTTTCTTTCCCTTTCATTTCCTAGTTTACAATTTCCGTCTGGGGTTGTGCATTGCACATGCACTCTCTGACTTCTCCGCCCCCGCACCCCCCGCCCCACCAGCCTCCGTCCCAGGCAACTATTTTATTTTACTCGGTTGCCGTCTAATTGCACTTTCTCTTCTCAGAGTAAGTTAGTTTCCATGATTTGAAAGTTCACCGTACAGCACCTTTATATTTGGCAAATTACTTCGTTGCCCCAGTGAACTGTAGGGTGTGTGGGGAAATGTATCAACCACTTAGGTCCCTTTTAACACCTTCTTACTCCCAGTCCCACCAACCCACGCCAGTAATGTCTTGTGTGAATAATAACGAATTCTGCAAGACGTTTCCTCTCAGCGCGTGCTGATTGCTCATGAGTTATTCCTGAGCGGGTCTCAGAGCCCTCACTTGGATCTTCTGGCTTCGAGTGGTCACCATTTCAACCGTCCACCCTTTCTTCTCTTTCCCTCACTGGCGGCCCTGACTGCGGGAGGGGAGCGCAGCCTAAAGACCTCGTCCTCTTGCTTCTTGTTTCTAGCTGCTGCAGCTGCCGCTGAAATTCGCTGTGGCCGCTGCCTCTTCCCGCTTTAATCCCAGACCTCCAGTCATTGGGCAGCTCCTCAGAGGCAAGAAGTCAACACCATGGCAACCCGACAAGCCTATCAAATCACCGGCTGGCGTGACAGCAGCAACACTGCAGGCAGGAGTGGGCTGGGCGGAAGAGCAGAGTGGCCACTGCGCTCAGGTACACAGTCTGGGAGTGAACAGCAGCTGCCGGTCTCCACTTTCTGTCTACACATATGTGCACCACCCAGTCCACATCCCTACCTTATGTGCCCTAGTAGGTTCTGGGGGAGAAAGGAGAGGAGGAGGAGAGATGCATACAGGTTTGGAAGAAGTGCAGAGAAGAGTTTGAAACTAAAAGGAATCCAAGTCTTAGAAATTGTAAACTAAAGATGCCTTGTGCCCCAGCAGTCGATGAAAACAGGTCACAGTAGGCCCAAAACCAAATGGAAGGAGTTTGCACAAACGAGGTCTCTCTCTCTCTCTCTCTCTCTCTCTCTCTCTCTCTCTCTCTGTGTGTGTGTGTGTGTGTGTGTGTGTGTGTTTGCCAGTTCTGTTATTTGTTTGAACATTAATGCAACATTCTGTTCTGGAGTTCCAAAAGGATAAAGGAAGACGTTGCATTTTAAAATTTTCTTGTCTGCCACTGTTGGAGTCTGCTCAACTTTAATTTCAGCGATGGTAATGGTAATTGACTACCTTGGAGATGACCTAAACTTTACCTGAAACCGTCTTTGCCTTGTTCTTTCATAAAATGTGTGCTGCCTGTAATATGTGTTCTAGATCTTGATTCCATAAGGGGAAGAAACAGAGGATACCAGCAAACGTGTGTGTTCCTTTAAGGCCTACCTGGCCTCTGTATTTCCTCATTTTCCTCAAGAAATTTTTGAATTAGGGAGACAGAGGAATACGGGCGTTTCACTTATATTTCAGAGTATTGTGTAAATTACCATGAAATAGATTGGAATTGCATTGTTCTTTTTATTTTAAAAGCACACTGTATTTTTAAGGAGCACACAACTTATTTCTTAACTCACAATTTCTTTGTGAAACTTCTGACAAATATTTGTACGAAAATACAGAATGCTGTCATTGACCAAATGTCCCTCTCGGTCACTTATCTCATCATGATTTCTAAATTTTGGAATGCAGGTTTGCCTGCTGAAGTTGCATAGGACAGAAAGGAAAAATCATTTAATGACAAAGGTAATGTGTCTTATTGAGGAAATCTTGTATGAATTATAAATCTACACTTAAGTCCACTCCACATAAACACGATTCATTAAATAAACAATTTTTATATTGATCTAACATTTTTATGAAGAGGCTTTCAATGTGTATTTAAATTATACTTGGCATATATAAAATGCTAGAGAACTAGAAAGGCTTTTAAAAGCAGCAATTGCAGTATTAAGCAGAGTAGGATGGAGAGCCAATTTTTGAGGCTATAAAGAACAATTCAATGAAATCTTGAACTTCGTTTCCTTACTTTCTCTACGTTTCATTGTTGATAGATCCCAACATTAAAACAGTATATTTTCAAACAATATATGCCAAAATGGGCATAATAACTGGCACTGGAGAAACAGGTCCTGATATACTAGAAAAAACTTTGGACATAATACTATTTTTTCTGCATTGAAACTCTAATGTCATACTGGTAACATTTTTTTATTCTGTGCTACTGTGCAGGGCTGCTCAATGAAGAACCACCAAGCGCACAGAGCTGAAATTTGGTTATTGTTTAAATGGCTACCTCAATGCCAAGTTATTAATATTCTTAAGTATTTTTGGCTAATTCAGATTATATTTGACGTGTACTGAGTGCTTACAGTGGAAAACATATGAAGAAACGTAATAATTTAAAATTAAAATGCATATTTTTAATCTGTTATCTCCTGAAACCGCATTTGTAAATTTAAGATATTTTTAAAGATAAGTTTAAGAAAATGTTCAAGAACATTTCAGCATACTTTGGCTTTTGTAGGAATAGATAAGCACAGGAAATAAGGTGACATTTAATATTTTATTATTTCTTTTAATGGCATGTCCTCAGTTACTGGAAAACTTTACATACTTTGGGATCTATAATACTATTTTATGTATGCATGTGTATATAGTATGCTATTTAAGGATGCTGTCATTCATGTGTTCATTTCTATGTTAATATTTCTAATTATAAAATATTGAGATGAAGTTAATACATTAAGAAATTTAAACCAGAACAAATGCCTAGGTATTTTAAGACATGTTTTGAATTTTTCTTAAGTTTTTCTTTATTATAAACTTGCCATTTATGGATGATTGAAAATTGAAACAATTTTTTGCATTTACAACACAGATATTTATTTTTTAATTATAAACCAATTTTAATGTTCACCATTAAAAATACCTTCATAGGTTGTATAATATATGACCATCTGTTTAAATATAGATTCATGTACATGCCACACACATGTTGCTGGTTAGCTCTACATTCAAATCTTTACATTGAAAGCTATTTTCTATGCCTTTAGTACTTTCCATATGGATGCTGTTAGAAGGAGGAAAGTTCTCTCCTTTAGCTAATGAATAAGACAGTGGAATTAAACAGAGTTTAAATGCTACATTGAAAAATATCAATGTGAGGATGTGTCACTCGTTTACAATAGGATGGATACCATCTCCATAGAGTTCATTCTTGACCTTACCTGAGTAAGTACTTTAACTTAAAGTATGAGATGCACCTAGAGGAGTAATACATTGAGCTTAATAGGAAGACAGTTAATAACCTTTTTTCATCCTCGTGCACTATCAATCATGGCTGTCACCAGTCTGCTGAATCAAAGCAAAAGTGTTCTTCACAGATGACTGATTAGAAACGCAAAATCACAAGATCCATCTTCATGGTCACTTTTATTATAGTCATTTTTAAACTGACAGCAACCTGCTCAGTTTCAGCACACTGGGCATCACAAATAGTGTCACTCAGTGCAGCTAAGCATGAGAAGAGGTTGGTTGGATTATACTTAAAAATAATTAGGCCCTCAACCCTTTATGGAGCCTGGAAAAAGGTATTTGGCTCTCAATCTCCCCTCCCCCACTCCTAACTTATTTTGATTCTGTTGTATCATTAGTTTAGCATTAGAAGGGAGGCATCTTAGGTAGAGTTTCATCCTTGTTAATGGTCTGGGAATTAGGAAATGAATATGTCTACTTGAAAATTACATACCACTTTATGTGTACTGCTTTTGGTCAACTTCATGACAACCAACAACGCTGCTACCCTCATGGGGGTAAATAGTTTAAATAGGGTGCTTTTTGTACAAAGATGTGTCTGTATATACATAAATCAAAGACTTCAGAAGTCTAAGTAATCAGGTGGTAGTAAATGATGCTCACTTACTAATAAGGTGTCCTATTCTGTGGAAAGCATTTAACGGCATCACTTGAATGCTGTAGCACTGGCATTGCTGAGCTTATAACTAAGTGCATGGTCTTAAAGATGGCCAAGATATTAACTTTTAGGTAGCTATGAAAATTCTTGACATTTAATAGTATATTATTTTTTCAGCCCTAGAATATTGAAAAAAAGGACAAATAGGGAATACCAACAATAGATATATATTATAAGTAAACATTACAGTAGGAGGTTTGAAGCAGTTATAGCAGAATCAAATAAGGAACTTTGTCTTTTCTAATAGTCTTCATCTTTGTGGTACAAAGATGAAACTTTTGGGTTTATTTCATGATATTTTCATACATGACTTAAGAATATTTTATAGTACTATAGGGTAGTATTGATAAAAACATTACATGGGGAACGTTTTCAATAGAAAATCTTCAAAATATGCTGTAATTATAATGTCCATTTTATAGGTTCATTATTTCATATTTTGGAAAAGTAAACCCCAATAGATTTTAATTTTAATTTAGTAATTTTAACCAAAGTGCCTTATTTTGGATCTCCATACAGTTATCCTTTTCCTTCATCTCAAATATCCACTTTCTTTTTAGTACACACACACACACACACACACACACAGAGAAAGAGAGAGAAATCATCAGTAATGTTTATATGATAACGTAATACCCTTAGATTAATTTTCAGACACATGAATATCCTCACTTTAACTTTTCTGTAAGGTACCAATTTTTTTCTCCATCTATCTGTAAACATACACACACACACACACACACACACAAACACGGATATACCTATACATCCTTATTATTTATTCTAGATTATGACAATGTTCTTCTCTGTGCAAAATACATAGCATACATACACACACAAACATATATGCATGTATGATATATCTGTGTTTTCTACAGATGGTAATAGATGCATAAAAACACTTTATAAAAAGGCTAAAATTAATTTTTTTTAATATTGTACTTTGCTTATATATAATTTTCTATATAGAAAAATCAAATTTAAAATTGTGAAATAAATACCATTTAGCTTTCTAGTTTGATTGTATATTTTTAAATAAAATTGTCTTATACTTTGTCTAGAAATATGTTAGCTAATATTTTAAAATATTTTCACCTTATAAAAAATTAATAATGAAGACACTTATATTGTTAAATATGTAAAATTAGGGCCAACTGAAATGTTAATATATTTTCAAGCTGCATAATTACATAAATGACAATGCAATAATCATCTTAATGTGTTCATTTTCAGTTCACGTTAAGAATAAAAACAAAATGTCTCCTGACAAAATGTCTCTCTCTGTTTCTGTGTGTGTGTGTGTATGTGTGTGTTTGTGTAGTGTGTGTGTGTGTGTGTGTGTGTATTTACTTTGGATATATTAAGTTTACACTTCCAGAAAGGATAATTTTATAGAATTCAATATTGCTTTTAAAGTTAATTTTGGGGCATAAAATATTCTTTATGACTAGTTTGTACACATCAAAATATTTATGAAAAAGACATTTGAAATTTCTGGAATCTGTTCAGAATATTTTGCTGGTAAAGCTAATGCAGTTAAGTGATACACATTATTTTGGGGCATTGTCTTGGTAATCTATGCAGATGGTCACTGTAGATCTTTAATATAAATCTTTAATATGCATCATAAATATGAACATTGTAAAGTTTATAACAATTATAGGTTTAGCATCATGTTTTCTTCTATAGATAGGTCTGAATGGACTGAGAAAGCAAAAATAATTTCCTGTCTTAGAAATGTAATTAAAACAAAAATATTTAAAGAAAATTAGCTTATTTTAAAAGTTATGATGGAATATTATTATTTGAGAATTTCATGTTTTGACATAGATTGAAATCAACATTGAGTTACACTTAAAGCATTATTGTTAATTTGAAACATTTTGGGGGGAAAATATTAGCATTTTTATTTCTCTGAAATCTTTAACTATTTTGCTGTTAGTGTTAAATACTTGTGTCCATTGTTTGTGCTTAAATTTTCATTACTCAGAACATTCTTATGTTTGTCAACATATAAAGCATGAAACTTTATTTAATATAAGAATATTACATGATAAATGGACTAACATAGTTGGTAGAAATATACTTAATATATAAATACATGTTAATAAAAATATATTTTAAACTGAAAAAGCCTAATAAGGTTTGTACATTTTAGCTTGGGCTAGAATTTATGTTTGTGCATTACATGTAATATTTCTATACGTAAACACATATACATAATTGTACCGAAATGCTTTCATATTTAGGTATTTGACTTATTTTTAATGCTGTCACACAAATATTACAATTATCTTTGCCTTACCTGCATTTAAGCAGCTTGAATATTCAGTTATAACATTTCTCTTTTCCCTGAAGTGTGATTTTCCCTTGATACCTCAATTGTTCTTTGTTGAATGTTTGTGATTAAAAAGGGAAAAAAAGTCACTGTTGTATGAGTGTCAGTTTGCAATAAATATGTAAGAAGATGTACGGTCAGGATAGACTGGCCATCTTTTAGTGTGTCTTTTTTACCTGGACTTAACTAAACCTATTTAAAGAGAAAAGAAAGAAAAGGTCAAACAAAAATTACTGTTAGCGTTTTATAGTAAAAGAAAAAAAATCTTGAGATGTTTACAATGATTTATTATATAATTTTTATTGTATGTTAACTTTCAAAATGCTGCCATTATTATCTCTTTTTATTAAAATTGTCATTTTGTTCAACTATTACCTTTTAGTTAAAATGTGATGTATACAGACCTTAACAATCTCTAAAACTGGAATTATTATTTTCTCTGCTGCTCATGTTCCCCAAATATTTCTGCCCTGCAGCCACTACAGCTAGAGGATGCATTTTATAACAAATAGACTCTTTTGATAGGTGTGCTTGATTCTTACCTATTTTGGCTTACAAGAATATGCAAATAGATGTAATGGCAACTTTCAGAATGTACTCTAAGATGTTAATGATATTTTCAAGTAAAAATTTAGGATAATGTGAGATAATGATCCTTTTTTGATAGCTAAAGCTTTTATGTGTAAACCTTGACTTACATATTACACTACCAATGAAGGATTTTAACGTATTGCAGTTCATTTTGCAATAGATGCACAAACATTCAGAGTAGCATTATGTTGCTTAGTTATTCATTATAGTTCACAGTTAGATTTTCATTTGAATTTTTCCTTTTTCAACATTTGGATATCATTTCATTAGCTATCATAAACCAGTAGTTTAAGGAGGAGCATTTCTGAAATATAAACACTCCTTCTAGAATTTTACAGCAGTGCCATAGGAGAGAAAGAAGGGACTAGCATTACTTTAAACATTTCCCTGTTATGATTATAAGAAAAGATCAGATGCTGTGGCAATTTTTTTCATATGTGATCTTTCTTTAGAATTATTTTCAAAGTCAACTGTTTCTAGACCTTATTTTCATCTCCAAAAAGCATAAGTTTTGCTTCTTTGTAAGATGTTTCTTCATAGCATATCTTAGTTTAATTCACTTTTAGCAAAAGAAACACCCAGGCTCAATCCGGAGACCTCCTTCCAACATAATTTAGCTGGACCTTTTCTTAGTAAAGGTTTTCTGGTTTTCATTTTCACTTCATATTCTCAAATAAAAGATCCTTTGTTGTCTACCATTTGATTGGACTTAATGAAAAACACTCCATTTTAACTTAACAGTATTTCCTTTTGAATTTATTATATTTAAGAACACTGTCAAAAATCAAACATTTAATCTCAGGTTTTTATATTTCAAAATGTATTACTATCACATGGCTCAGTGAGGTGATGTAAAAAGTATACTGAAAAGATTTCAAAAAGAAAAGCAAAAGTGAAAAAACCCAGCTTCATTTTAATATGAAACTAAATACTATGGCTAATGTGCAGATTGGGTACGGCAGCTGACTGTGAAGACGAACATGTGACAGGGTGCCAACAGCGGAATTGTGCAGTATTGACTAAATGAGGTTCACTGATTTGTATTGAGGCTAATATCTTCTTTAAACAATTCCGTGTAAATTGTGCGTATAAAGTCATTGGAAGCTATTTCTCAGGACAGCCTCGCTGGCTAGCTACCTGCTGGAGTGAGGAAGATAATCAATAGGAAGAAATAGAGCTGAGCATGAGCCTGGGAAGCCACAGAGCAGTTAATGCTGATAAAAGTAGATGATGTCAATATTTGGGAATAGCACAACTCTAGGATAATAGACAAAAGAGAAGTGCATATGTTGTAGGGTGTTCAAACAGGGGCAAAATTAAAGCCTAAGTGGCAGATGATGTCCTAGGCTGTAAAAGACATTATTTACAACAGGTATTGTTAAATTTCTACTGAGAGCCATATGCAGAGCAAGATATTGTATATAAAAGATATCTAACTTTTATCAGAAGCTTACATACCCATTTCTGTTTCAATGGTCAGTAGGTTTCTGCTCATGAGTAATATAGGAAAGATTGTTTTTAAAACATTTGGTAGAGATATTTTTTACATGTATAGAACTACAATGCCTCATTAAGAAATTATTTTTTAATTATCTAAGTTGCTTCCAGAATAGAGTTAAAAATCATATAAAAGTGAAAATGAAAATAGACTGTCAGTCAAAGGATGATACCAAAGACACAAACCTAAATGCCTTTGCATATATTTGTGATTATAGCAGACACCCTGTTTTTTAAAGGTAGTAGACTTATTGGAAGTGAGTTAGTGGCATATTTTTACCAATTTAATACTGAAAATCAGTTTTTCTCTTGCCATCAGGTGATGAAATTTTGTTCTTCTGTGCTGATCTTTCTGTTGATGTATTATGACATAGTCTGTCAACATGAACGGATATGTGAAAGGAGATTGGATGACTGAGAGGTACAACCTGCATAGAGCTCTTCTTGAATTTTAAGCGTGTTATTATGTTTAGGTACAACAAGTAAGATTGTGCTTGCTTTAAAATGCTGTTATTTTTATATAATTTAAGCCCAAGCAAAACAGGTGGACCATGACAAGGTTCTAAAGTGGAATGAGTAAGCCAATTCTAAAACACGTATTTCAGAATCTTTTATAAAGCCTTTCACATAAGCTGATTCCTTTAAAAAAATCATTTGCAAAATGTAAAAGTTTCTTGACAAAGAGGAGAAATCAATTCATGCTCATGTGATTATTAAACATAGTCATTTTCTCCCAATTTAAACAATTCCACAATGGTTACATGCTTTTATTGTCACAGATGTTTTTATTGTTTGGTGTTAGATATCTGGATTATATCAAGTACACAATTCTGAGGTTAGGTAAAACAGCCAAGCCTGATAGTTTTTACTTAGAACCAAGCTAGCAAATGTTACTAGAAAAGCAAGTATATTTATCTAGGACTTTGCCTTTTAAATGTATTTTTACTCATAAAAATACAGATTTAAATAAATGGTACCTCTGCTTTTCATTTTATGCTTTTATTTTAAGAATAACTATTTTGAAAATAATTTTACAGATTTAGCAAACCATAAATTGGGGTGATTAAGATACTAGATAATTATACTAATTTCATATTCCAGATATATAATTCTATAAGCTTTCCTACAAATAAAACAGTTGCTTTAAAAAATTGCTAGAATGTTGTCATATATTTCATTTTTCATCTTAAATACAAAGAAATAAAATATCCTTATTCATTATTGAATTCTAAAGAAGCCTCCATTTCAAATAAAGTATGAATTTTGATTTAGAGACACAGAAAAAAAATCTTTTAAGATCTATACTTCAACTAATTTGTTAATCTTGTGCCACTTTCAGCATTTGTCACACATATAGACCAGGAAATTGGCTCCATCTCATTCTAGCTCTGTATTGAATTAAAAACCTCTACTGCAAAGAAGAGCATGATGTGGGGAAAGAATAAATTTAGTTCTTTCTTTAGTAATGCACATATATTTCCATACATTTCACATCCTATGGGAGCCTATAAATGCATTCAATAAATACAAAACTATAAAGTACAATTCCAAAAAAGAAACAGGTTAAATTTTTTTTCTGGTTTTCATATAGCATTTTAAGTTTGAAGACTGAAAATTAAATATTTTTATTCATTTATTTTACATTTCTTTTAACAGACACCTTCAATATTAAAAGTAAATCTGTAATAATGAATCTTAGTTGTTCCATCCACTTGAATGATGTTAGCAGGTTTAGATCAAAGCAAATTAAATATAAGCAGTGGCGAATTGAGAAAAATGTTTTATGCCATTTGCATCAAGGATTGCATTTCTTTCACTAAAGTCCATTCTGGCTAATTTGGTAAACATTGTATGCAAACCACATATGTGTATACATTGAAAAGGGTGTCCATTCCCATTTCACTTGTCTAGGCTAACAGAAAAGGTCTTTTTCAATAAACTATAATAATAAAGGGTTAGCTTTTACACGTGATGAGGGCAGTTCTATTAAGGTTTTGTTAAAATGAAATATGCCCCACAGGTGATTGAGATTACTGACTAGAAAGATAGACTTGCTGTATGTACAGTTCTCTATACTTTCGAGTATTTGAATCTTTGACTGCATTCTGAGAAGAGAGTACAGTGTGATAGATTTATGACGGTCTCATGGAAACAGAGCTAGCAAAGATTATGGCATACTTGTTTAGGAAAACGGTGAACTGAAAGTTCCTGATTTACACCAACATATATCTAGATGAAACCATAGTTTGCAAATTGCCTTGAGCAGTCATATTTTATTAAGCATTTGATAGGTACAGAAATGTACATATCTATTTTTAACCATATCCTGATATTATATTTACAAATCTTCTGTTTAATATTTTTAGGTTAAAACTAATTTACCTTATATATTTATATTTCTGAAATACCTTAGAATTTAATTTCCAGGAATAAATCATATCATATTAAAAGATACATTTTATAATAGATCAAAAAATAAATGGTCCAATCGTATTAAAAACATTTGAGAGGTCACAGTAAATTTCATATTAAGACATTCAAAATATTTGTCTTTTTAACATTTGTATTCGTATTCAAAGATAAAAAAATAAACCATCAAAGACCGCCTAAGTTGGTCAACTTAAAGCTATCCCAACTTCTTCACTTTTTAAGTGTTTAATCACCATGACCTTAATTTGAAGGGTATAGCTGTTTCCCTCTTATTTTACAACACCAGTGAAGATACTCCGTTACTAAATTTAGTACTGAAATTGTGAGCAAATGTGCTTCTAGACTTTTTCCTATGGGAAGTCTTATCCGTGTATTATCAAAAATGACAGAATGCATAACATAAACTTGTAATTATTCTGCTATGCATTTCTAATTCTTGTGACTATATCCTTTGCTGCCCCCTTAAAATTTTTTTTTATAATTTATAGTGTTACCATTTATATTTAGGAGAACCACAAATTGTTTCTCCATATCCCACATACCAATCTATATACTTCCATTTAATCTGAGAAATAAATGTTTGGGAAAAGTTGAGGATGTTACACAATTAGATGACATAGCTTTGAAACTGCTGGAGTCACAGCTCCTTTAAAATCCCAATTCTATAGGTTTGATTTTCTTGTATTTTAAAGCTTAGTTTAGATGCTTAATACTGGAATTGTGTAAAGTGAGTGTTCCTGGAAGTCACACTTATGAATTATTGCATGCCCCAACTGTTTCAGGGCATAAAATTTCTCTAACAGACAGCAGCTGACAGATTGGGAGAATCTGGCTCAATGTGTCAGATAACTTTTAACTCTAATGTAGGTTTTGAAAGTATCTCTTGGGTCTCTCATTTTTTTAAGGGATTTACTAAAAACAAATGGAAAATATTTGAAGCGCATACTTCTGCTATTGGCCCAGGAGTTGGAAGGATCCCAGCTCAGGATCCTTCCTTTATTTCCTCTTTCCTTCTTCTTTCCTTCCTTCTTTTTCTTTATCCTATTTTTTCTTTTGCTGTGGTTAAAAAACACCTAATATGAGATTTAACCTCTGATACTCTTTAGCTGTGTCCCCATCTAAATCTCATTTTAAAATGTAGCTCCCATAATTTTCCTGTGTTATGGGAGAGACCCAGTATGAGAAAATTGAATCACGGGGGCAGTTTCTCCCATACTGTTCTGGTGGTAATGAATTAGTTTCACGAGATCTGATGATTTTATAAGGGGAAACCCCTTTCACTTGGCTCCCTGATTCTCTCTCGCCCAGCCAGGTAAGAAGTGCCTTTGGCCTTCCACCATGATTGTAAGGCCTCCCCAGCCACATGGAACTGCGAGTCCTTTTTTACTTTATAAATTACTCAGTGTCAGGTATGTCTTTATTGGCAACATGAAAATGGACTAATAGAAACTCTTAAGTGTTTCATTGTTCAGTGCAGTATTAATTATAAACACAATGTGGTACAGTAGATCTTTAGAGCTTTTTCTTCTTGCGTAACTGAGTTCACCCGTTGAAAACCAACTCCCCATTTCTCTCTCCCTCTAGTCCCTGGCAACCACCATTCTACTCTCTGCTTCTAGGAGTTTGACTCCTTTAGGTCTCTTATATAAGTGGGATCATGCAGTATTTGTCCCTTTGTGCCTGGCTTATTTCACTTAGCATAAAGTCCTCTAGTTTCACCAGGATACCTTTCTGTGTCTAGTCATTATCCTCTCCTTCCTTGGAGGATCACATGGAAGAGGCTTATTTGGAATGTTCAGCATGAAATAAAGCAATTTATGTACTAAGAGTTTGGCAGATGAAAGTCAGAACAGTGAGACTGGTGAATTCTATGGGAAGTAAGCACAGCAATGCTCTTAGCCACCATGTTAGTCACTGCTGACTTTTGGGAAGCAAAGTTAATGTTCATTGAGTGCTCACAATGTGCCTGGCATGGTGATAAGTGCTTTACTAAAATGGTCACATTTATCCACATGCTCCCCACTGAGGTAGGGACTTTTATTACCCCCACTTTACAGAAAAGGAAATTGAGTCACAGAGAGGTTAAGCCACTTGCACACATTTATAGAGCCTAAACTTACAGAGCCTAGTACATAAGTACTAGAGCTGGGATTCAGCCTTCTATTTGAGTGCTGTCATGCTGCTTCCCTAAAAGCTGTATAGCAAAAAATGTTATTTTTATTGAATCCAAGGGGGTTAAAAAAGAGCTCTGTCTCAACTGGGGAGAAAGAGCGCTTCATTCACCTCTCCTAGCTAAGAAATAAGGAGAAAATGTCCTTGGCCAAAGTCAATTGGCTTTGGCTATTTGGTTCTGAAGAAGAATAGATGTATCTAGAGTTAGACAACCCAGGCTAGATGTCAGAATGATGGATGTGACAGGTCTAATTTTCAAGCTCTGTCTTAGGGGTATGATGTCTAGACCTCCAACCATTCTCAGTGACATGATCTTACCAATGGGTTTGTAAAAGATGCACAACTGTAGTGGAATCGAAGTATTCCATGTGGAAGTATGACGTTTTGAATTACATGTTTCTGTAACATTAACAGGAATTATTGATGATGTCCTTCTTTCTAAGAGTGTATTTCTTAGTTGTGGTTGTTGCATTTATGTACCACTGTAAAAGACCAAGTATAAACTTATGATACTTGGAGATAAATTATTGGGTTTTTTTACTCTCAAGATTGGATTCAGTGCCTAACTTTCTGCACTTTTATCAATAATCGTTTCTGTTATTTCTGTTGGATTCACTTTTTTTTTTTTTTTTTTTTTGAGACGGAGTCTCCCTCTGTCATCCAGGCTAGAGTACAGAGGCACGATCTTGGCTCACTGCAATCTCTACCTCCCAGGTTCGAGCAATTCCCTGCCTCAGCCTCCTGAGTAGCTGGGATTACAGGCACCCACCACCATGCCTGGCAAATTTTTGTATTTTTAGTAGAGATGGGGTTTCACCAACTTGGCCAGGTTGGTCTTGAACACCTGAACTCGTGATCCACCTGCGCCGGCCTTCCAAAGTGCGGAGATTACAGGCATGAGCCACTGTGCCTGGCCGAATTCACTTTTATTCAAAAAGGCTTTTATTAAAAATTGCCTTTTTAAGTTACTCATCAGAGTTGCAGATTATGGAAAATCAACCACTGAGCCAAACTCTATTACACTATATATCTGTACTCTATATGTCTATTACACTATATGTCTATACTCTGTTGAGCTAATGTGAGCATTTTGCTTTATTTTTTAAAACTATGGAATTTACTTATGTTAGAGAATGCTTTACATATAGTAGGTGCTCAATAAATGCTAGCCAAATACATAAATATATGCTTTAATAAAAATCTGATTTAAAAGATCCATAGACCTTTGATCCCAATGTTGATCATTCAGACTTGTAAAGTTAAAAAAAAAATTTGTTTTTCTCCTTAGGTTACCATGAAAACAGGAAGATAGCAAATACAGTTTACTAGTGTATGTTAGGGAAGAAACAGAGATGTCAGAAAGGCACACAAATATTATTAAGCAAACTATAGAGCAAAGTACGTAAGAGTGGAAGCATTGGGGTCAGTGAAAAGAGAGAGAGACTTCTAGCTCCAGTTCATGTTTTGATGTGACCCTAGACCATTTATTAACTTTCTCAGGCCTAGTGTTCTTTTTCTATAGAATGGGTATTATAGTAACAGAGATAGATGCCTCAATAGAGGATTGTTAAACATCCTGTGAAATGGCACAGGGCCTGGCACTGTATAAGCACTCAATAAATATTACCTATCATTACCGTCAATTCATAGGAGATTTTAATGCCTCTAAGTATATATCAGTTTGCTATTTTAAAAGTTATATTTTTGGCATATTATATAAATGAATAACATTTTTAATAAAACCTTTTTAATCTTGAAAATTATCCTAAGAATCAAATAGACTCAAATCTGAGAGGAAAATTTTTTTAAAGAAGAGATATAATGTAGAATATTATGATTATGTAAACTTGTCGAGTTTATACAAATTAAATTTTAAAAAGTTTGATTTTATATGTAGAAGAAATACTCTATAAACAAAATCAAAAATTAAATATAATTTTCTTTTCATAAATGCCATGAGATTAACATTTTTTACTACATTGTGGGGTACAATGTTGAATAAGATCCTATCTCTGTCTTTATAAAATGTATAATCCACTGGAATATTTACTGATGAAACTTATAGCAAAGAGCACTATGGGAAAAATTAATTCCATGAAACTAATTTGGGAGTATAAAGCTGGTCATGTAATTTATGTTGTAGACTACTCAGAATTCCATGCCTTTATCAAACAAATTTAAGCCTGCGTTTGTCCCTGTTGTGTACGTATGCATGTATGTCTATATGTGCATGTTCATGAATTGTGAAAGCAAAGCAAAAAAGTACACTTTTATGCAAGATATCATTGCCTATTTGTAGAAAGAAAAATTGTGTTTTTTCTTCTCACCCTTAAGTGAAGATACTATTTCCCTAAAGGAACAATTACATGCTGCATAAACTGACATGCACGCTTGTATAACACAGTCATGTTAACAGTGAAATAGTTTGGAAATAGCAAAATCTATCCAACAAAAGTAATGTTTATGATGTTTTCTGCATTCTTTCAAAGTTTTTCACTTTCTTTCAAAGTCTGCCGGGCAGTGACATACATAATTTTAGAAAAAGAAAGGCAAAAATCTTTCCATTTACTATAGACAAAAATAACAAATATTCCATTTCTTCCTTGTCCTTTGACTTGGGTGACTTGTGCCCTCGTGTGTGACCACAAGGCACCCTTTCTTTTGACAGTTACAAGCAAAATGTAGATGCCTTGATGGACTGTGGCACAGTCAGAATAAGCCAACATGTCTTGAATGATTTGGGCAGCCAAAGTGTCGCCGTGTAGGGCATAGTACAGCCATCTGCAGGATGCGTGGATGAAACAGGCAAAAGGAGTGAGCACACCTAAACCTTGTACCCTATTTATTCATGAGTGAAATGAACTTGATGAAAAATGACTTCAGACTTCTTGTCTAACTTAACCTTGTATACTATTACTTAGGACCTTCTAACTGCTAGATACAAGAAAAAAATTCTCATACTAGATTATTATTGTTGAAGTTAACCTTAAATTTCACTATCTAAGCCATATGTAGAAATATTGCTTTCAAGAAAGATATTAGGCATTATTTCCTTTTCTAATTTGGTATTAATCATAAAAGCAGGCCTATCTACCATCTGTTATCATAGGTGTCTTCTGATGGAAATGCTGATTTTTGAGACTGACTTTGATGCTCTGTCTGCCAAGGAAAATAGGAACTCAATAATCTACAGTGCTGACTCCTCACACTGAACTGCTGCTCTCTACATGGAACCTCATGATAGAATTAAGACAGTATATTTTCCAGATCTTTTGAAAATCATTTGTTCCTAACTCAGAAAACCACGATTAAATTATGCCCACAGGGTACTAACAAGAGAAAGGAAAACCACTACCTGGAAAGAAAAAAAGAGATAGAGAGCATGAACAAAGCTTTCCTACTCTTATTTCACATTTTCATTAGCAGATTATACTGAATCAGTTGTATCATTAACATGTCCTAGGTGCTCATAGGGTAACTAAAAAAGAGGCACTGTAAAACTGGAACTACAGAGGATGGAAAAGCGAGGAAATTGTACATATTAAATGAAATGGAAATGAGCATCTCCTTAATGTAATGTACCAGAAAAAGTTTCTTAAAAAAGTTAAGCCCTGAGCTGCAATTTGATGGATGAACATTTTATCATAAGCTTATTTCCATTGTACTGCAGTTTGCATTAATTTTGTCATGGATGGATTTATTTTATTTATTTTATTTATGAGATGGAGTCTTGGTCTGTTGCCCAGGCTGGAGTGCAATGGCACAATCTTGGCTCACTGCAACCTCTGCCTCCTGAGTTCGAGCGATTCTCCTACCTCAGCCTCCTGAGCAGCTGAGATTACATGTGCCCACCACTATGCCCAGCTAATTTTCATATTTTTTAGTAGAGATGGGGTTTCACCATGTTGACCAGGCTGGTCTTGAACTCCTGACCTTGTGATCTGCCCACTTTGGCCTCCCAAAGTGCTGGGATTACAGATGTGAGCCACCGCATCCTGCCAATTTATTCTATTTTTACCACTTATACTATTATATTTTAGATTTTTTCTAAACTTTTGCTTCTATAGCCTGCATTTTTTTTAATGTTGAAAATTTGTAATTTAATGTCCAATTACAAAGAAATTGTCAAACGAACCATGGAAATATACAAGAAAGAATTATACATTATTAAAATTACTCTTGTCAACTTTCTAATGACCTAAAAAGTAAAGCAACAACTGTATTACACACATTTATATATTATAAGCTCAACAATATAATATTCGGTATACCTAAGGAAATATTAAGAAAATTTAATTTACCAAATTTTATCTGTGGTTAATTTTGACTGGTGGGATTTTGAATGACCATTTATTTTTCTTCTTGGCTTTTAACATTTTTTTCTAAAGTGCTTGTCTTATTTTTGAATTAAAAAACAGAACTTTTAAAATAACAGATGAGCCTGCCATAAAAACTCATATGTGTTAAGTTTCAAGAAATTTGTTTTTGGATCAAAAGAAATAAATATTTTTGTAGTTTTGAAAGATAATTCTAGTTTTTAATCTAGATCACTATGTATCAATTCAAATGGGCACTAAGACTATCAGTAATATTAGCATTGAGTCTGAATTTTAAATATTTCTCTGATTTAGTAATACTGCCTCCTTGTTATTTTAATTTTTTGGCTAGAAGATATGATGATTATTTTTCCCCTGTTTGATTTCTAATTACTAAAATGTACTTGCTTTTGTCTGAATTATGTATAATGTCTTCCATCTACTTTTCTGATATTCTTCTCTGTGTAAGAATTCTTTATATAGCCTTAATATTTGCTGCAAATATCCTTCTTTGGCAGCATTCTTTTTATTTTACATTGATTTTTCTTCGCCAGGAGAATGGCCAAATTTGTCAATGTTTTTCTTTGTGGCTATATCTATAACTTCAAATTTATAAAGTGTTTAACCCTTCAGGGTTCTATAACTATAAAATTAATTTTGGTAGTTTTTCAATTGTTTTGGCTATTTTTTTGTAGTTTTAATCAAACACTTTAGATTAGCACTTATAGAGTGTTGACTTACAGTTTTTCAAATGCTAATAAATGGTCCCAACATAATTTACTTACATATTATTTGATCCTTCCTTTAATCATGTATACACGTAAACATATATACACGTGTATTCACATACACATATTAACATGTATAGTATATGTATGTATAGTGATATTCTTGAATTTATTATTTTATTCTCTTGGTTTGTACATCTGTCTAGAAGTTTGTACAACTGGCTAAAATACTATACTATTTTAGTTAACATTGCTTTAATTTTAATGAATTTGCAACATTTTATGTTAGTACACATGCTCATTACTCATACTTTAATATCCTTGTCTCTTTGCTTTTCTAGATTAATTATGTATTATTTATTGCCAATTTTTGTCAGGCTATGACAAAAATTTCAGTTGTTTATTTAAAATTGAGGATTATATTAAATGTACAAATTAATTTAGAAACATTGAATAACATAAATAATCATGAATACTGAATTTTCTGACTCTTTCAATAAAAGAGGCTAATCAAATCCACAGAAACATGAATGGAAACAAAACCCCCAAAACTCTTTTGGATCTTCCCCTTTTCTCCCATATGGCTCTAGAAAGCAACGACCCTTTCAAAGTGTCTTAGTCAGGGCAGTATGAAGGGAATTGACTCCCACAGTTGTGGAGGTTGAGAAGTCTCGCAATAGGCCATTTGCAAACTGGAGAACTCATACTGCCCTGGAAGTGTGGCTTAATCTGTATCCAAAACCCTCAGAACCAGGGAAGTCCATGGTATAATTTCATCCCAAGGCCTGAGAACCCAGGGGCCACTGGTGCAATTCTCAGAGTCCAAAGGCCAGAGATCTTGAAGTTCTGATGTCTAAGGGCAGCAGAAAAAATGCATGCTAGCTCTAGAAGAGAGAGAATGTAAGAAAATTACATTTTCTCCAACTTTATGTTCTAACTGGGTCCTCAGGTCATTGGATAGTGCGCACTCCCATTGAGGATGAATCTACCACACTCACTCCACCAACTTACACGCCAGTCTTCTCTGGAAACACCCTCATAGACACACCGCGAAGTATTGCTTCACCAGCTCTATAGGAATTCCTTAATCCAGTCAAGTCGACACCTAAAATTAACCATCACACAAACATAACAAAACATACTTTCTCTGTGTTGCTGCTGGTTACAAACGAATGTTCCACAGTTCATGGGAGCAGTTCTTCAAAATACTACAATCTTTAACCAATTAAAGGTTACTTGTTAGGTTAACAAACATGTTGAGGAGAAGACATTACACCTGAAAGTCATCCTTACCTGATGACAAATTGTGACAACAGATTTTCTAACACCTGAAATTTCAGTTTTGAAAAAAATGTTGATCAGAAAGGAGCAGTTAATTCTAGGTCACAGGTCTGTTGTAGAAAAAAATGGATCTAGTCAGAACCATATATTTGGGGCTTTGAATCATCTTAGAATGAATCAGAGTGTCTGTGGAGAGAGGTTTGTGAAAGGACTGTTGGCAGACATGTTTTAGCTGCTGCAATTTTGTATGGTGCCCTGGTACTTGTAGCACAAGCATTTACTTTTGGGCCATGGTATCAGTTCCTGCTTTGATTCTTAACATTCTTTTTTTTTTTGTCTCAGTTAAGATCTCTATTATCCACTGGCTTATATTTTTGGTCATTTTATCAGAGGCATGATTATCAGTAGCTTTCTGTTTCATTCATTATATCACACATATACTTTGTGCCAGCTCCTGGATTGTATATTTTACACATATGATTTTATTTATTCCCCAGAATAAGTCTAAAGTGTGCATATTATTTTGGATTACCACCTATTTTTTTTTTTTTACTAGAACACTTGCTCCTTATGTCCTTTAGAACCTATAGTTTTGCTGTATATGGACAACTGTCCAGGTGATCCTCATAGCTTCAATTAACTCCAGAACCTACAATCCCCTCATTAGATTCGAACTGCTGGTTCTGCCAACTAATTGACTCAGTGAGCTTTGGGTAGGTGGTGTTCTCTTCATGGTCAGTATCTGGATCTAGGTCGAGTGTCCCTAGCCCTTATTCTTCAGCTCTGCATTAATAGTCTGTTATCGTATCTCATCTGATCTCATCTGATCTTTTCTAACTATCCATTTGTTTATTCATCTATTTAGAATTGTTATTTAACATGTTTCTCAAGGATAAGCAAAAATAATTCTAATGTCGTCAATGTCCTGTAAAAATGACTCTTAAGGGAAGCTAGAGGCAGTCCTTAAATTCTGTGTTGATACTATCGTAGAAAAATGTGACCCCTTACTAATGTGTCACAGTAAGAGAGTTCTGACCAAAAGAATTACTATTTAGATGCACTTCTGTTGTTCCTATATGCTTATGAGTTTATCTGGACACAGTTTCAATACATAACAATGTTCTCTAGGTTCTCAATAAATAATCATACCAAGATAAAGTCATAAGAAAAGGAGTAATAAACGTTGAATAGGAGACCATGATGTAATTTTTGGCTGTATTACATATTAGCTGAGCATCTGAACAAATCTATTAAGGCTTCTGTGTCTCTGTTCCTTTAAAAATATGGGTTATATTATCAATTTATTCATAAGATTTAACAAAATAATATATAGAAAAGACTGTACAAATTCAGGTACACAGTGAAATATTGGATCTATAGGAAATAGATGGCACATTCAAAAAGACAATTACTGAAATTTGTTTAAGAATTTATTTACAAGAAATGGACAAGGTTAACTGAAACTAGCAAGAATGGAGCTATTACCATGGTTAGGTCAGAAGGAGCAAGAGAAGCAAGGAGTTACTGGAATTCAGAGAAAGAGTTCTGCCTGTTTGAAAGGACTGCCTTACAGGAGTTCTGGCCTAAGTAGAGTTGGCTGCAATTGCAAACTCTTACTTCATCTAGTACTATCAGACAAATCCAATATTAAGACAAAGGAAATAGAACCCAGTTGATCTAGAGTTCTAGGTCATAAAACTCAGCCTTCTAGAGCAATGAGAGAGTAGAAAAGGATGGAAATTGGATCAGGAGGAGCAAAGAGACTGTCCAGTAGAATGCTCAAGAAATGTTTGCTGAATATACAAAGGTTGAAACTAAATCCTAAGTCATTCTAAAGATACAATAGTAGGCCATGGACTGAAGACTGATGGTAAAATGAAAAACATGAGATGGGAGGAGGTAATTAGGAAATGATACTAATTTGTTAAGGATTTAAAAGAATGGATAAATTAAAAAGCAAGGTGGAAAATCGGAAAATAAAAGCAGAAAAATAACATGGGACATTTGAGCAAGAGCAAGTGTATTACTATAATAAAAATAAAGTGTAGACTTTTTAAAAAATTATACTTTAGGTTCTGGGGTACATGTGCAGAACATGCAGGATTGTTGCATAGGTACATATGTGGCAATGCGGTTTGCTGCCTCCATCCCCCTGTCACCTATATCTGGCATTTTCCCCCATGTTATCCCTTCCCAATCTCTTCACCCCCTGCCGTCCCTCCCCTAGCACCCTCAACAGACCCCAGTGTGTGATGCTTCTCTCCTTGTGTCCACATGTTCTCATTGTT
>CAUYLG010025063.1:0-62605 GCA_963573385.1 Cacajao melanocephalus | reverse complement strand
AAAAAAAAAAAAAAAAAAATGCACAATGTTCTCAAATATGACATTCCAGTAAAAGACTTGGTGATATAAACAATGTTTCCAATTATGTTCTATTGTAAGGAGAATAAATTCATATGGAACTAATACAAATGTATTAGTTTGTATACAACTGTATTCCATGAAAGTAAGAACACTCCATAAGAGTTTTTGAATTAATTCTGGAGGGATCAAGTAGGAAAATAAATATTTCATTTATCTTTTCTTTCTTTTTTGAGATGGAGTCTCACTCTTTCACCAGGTTGGAGTGTAGTGGCATGATCTTGGGTCTCACTGCAACCTCCACCTCCTGGGTTCAAGAGATTCTCCTGCCTCAGCCTCCCAAGTAGCTGTCACTACAGGCGCACACCACCATGCCCAACTAATTTTTTGTATTTTTAGTAAAGATGGGGTTTCACCATGTTGGCTAGGATGGTGAAAAAAGCTAGAAGAGAGCTGGGTGTGCCCCTCAGAGTAAGGTTCCACACAGGGGTCTGGCTGGTTGCTGCAAATTGGACTCAGCACTGAGAGTAGATAGATCAGCCAGCCTTGGGGAGGAGATAGTCCAGACTGCTGAGCCAGTTTTCTCATGGAGCCATTGAGAAAGCCCTTAAACAGCTGGGAAGAGACAGTCTGACAGCCACAGAAGGGACCATATTGCCCATTGGGCTTTTAAGAGGTTCTTTTGAGCAATGTTCAATTGGGACACGAATAACCTTATGTTCTGAAGCCATTCTGGACAATCTTTCTACATCTGTCTTCCTCAAAACTTCCCGTCACAAAGCCTGGAGTCTTTTTCCCCCAAGTCTCTCAACAAGAGACTAAATCATGATCCAATGGCCAGGAATTGATGTGTCTTTATTTCAGAGTCTTTGCATGGATTTCCCTTTTCTATGCCCTTCGGCCCTCTCTGAGGAAGACCAGAACAACCTAGCGATTTGCTTCTGGCTGGAGCCAGCATACCATGCAGAGCCATCTGCAAACTGGGCTTTGGATTTTTCTTCCTTAGTCAACTCATCTTTACACCGTTCATGAAACTGTTGATCCAGGTTGAGGGATGGAATGGAGTAGAGGGTGGCAGGAGAGGAATGTAAGTAATTTGCTCAGGCTACTACTTGTCCTTTAGGACTTGCTTGGACCCAACCCACACATGTCACTTCCTCTTGAAGACAGGGTGTTGCTAACCACCTCTGATTTTATGGCTGAGTAGATCGGATAACACTCAGTTCAGGTCACATGGTCACCTGGTATGCCAGGATCAGGCATTCAATTTCACCAGACCCCTGAAGCAAGCCAGGAGCTATTTCTAAAATGGAGAATAACTATTTGCTGAAGGAAAACGTAACTTTGCTCCAAAATCCAATGCTTGAGTATTAAGGCCAAAGTCAGAACTATTTGTTCTGCAGCTTGGTCCAGTAAGAAAACTTTCTCCTTTTATATGATCCTGCCTTAAAGTTGGCAGCTTTCAAGTGACCCAGTAACTGGTCAAAATAATGTACCTAAATACGTCTATGTTACCTACCAAGTCTAAACAAGCCCAAGCCCAAGTATTATTGTACCTCTTCCTTAGTAGGGAGTGTGATCTACAGCAGCTTTTCCTTCACTTTGTAGGAAATATCTTGACATACCCCAGACTCCTAGGTAGCTTACTGAGTAGAGGGACCCCTATATATTTGTGAGGTTTATTATCCATCCTCTTGCACATACATCATGCCTTACCAAGTCATCCAGGATATCTGTAATTCCCTTTTCTTTCTTTTTTTTAAATTTTTTTTTTGAGATGGAGTTTTGCTCTTGTTGCCCAGGCTGGAGTGCAATGGCATGCTCTCGGCTCACCACAACCTCTGTTTCCTGGGTTCAAGCAACTCTCCTGTCTCAGCCTCCCGAGTAGCTGGGATTACAGGTATGCACCACCATGCCTAACTTTTATATTCTTAGTAGAGACAGGGTTTCACCATGTTGACCAGGCTGGTCTCAAACTCCTGACCTCAGGTGTTCCGCCTGCCTCGGCCTCCCAAAGTGCTTGGATTATAGGCATGAGTCACTGCATCCGGCCTGTAATCCCTGTAAACTGGCAGGGTGCAGTGGCTCACACCTGTAATTCTAGCACTTTGGGAGGCTGAGGTAGGCGGATCACCTGAGGTCAGGAATTCGAAACCAGCCTGGGCAACATGGCGAAACCCTGTCTCTACTAAAAATACAAAATATTAGGGTCGTGGTAGCACGCACCTCTAATCCTAGCTACTCTAGAGGCTGAGGCATGAGAAGTCCTTGAACCCAGGAGGTGGAGGTTGCAGTGAGCTGAGATTGTGTCACTGCACTCCAGCCTAGGTGAAAGAGTGAGACTCATTCTCAAAAAAAAAAAAAAAAAAAAAAAATCCCTGTAAACTAAGTGGCTATGTCCAGAGAGTGACATACCCTGAAGCAAGACAGTGAAGGTTTACCGCTGCCTTTGTCAGGTCAATGCAAATGACTCCTGGTGTTTGGTACAGCAGAATAAGCATTGACCAGCTCTCGTTGCCTATTAGAGTCCAACAACTGTGCTGATCTGTCCCAAGAAGGACCACATCTGGAAGAGTGCCTACAGTTGGGGTTCTTACCAGAATAAATAAGTTTATCATAATGCTCTGTTGTTCTTCAAGGCCATCTCTCTTCTATTCTGGCCAAACTGAAGAGGAAATGGTGCTGTGATGGGACTCACCCTACATCTTTCAAATCTTTGACAGTGGCGTTAATCCCTGGGTGAGATAAGGTACTATTTTTTTTTAGACAAAGTTTTGCTCTTGTTGTCCAGGCTGGAGTGCAATGGTGCGCTCTTGGCTCACTACAACCTCCGTCTCCTGGGTTCAAGCGATTCTCCTGCCTCAGCCTCCCAAGTAGCTGGGATTACACGCGTGTGTCACCACACTGGAGTAATTTTGTATTTTTAGAGATGGGGTTTCTCCATGTTGGTCAGGCTGGTCTCAAACTCCCGAGCTCAGGTGATCCACCTGCCTCAGCCTCCCAAAGTGCTGGGATTACAGGCATGAGCCACTGCACCCTGCAAGGTATTATTTTTGATTTATTTTCTTGGTAGTTAAGGAGTGCTCCAGGGCCTTCCATATAGCTCTTCCTTTCCAAATGCCCTTGCCCTATGGGTTAGGAAGCCAATATCAGGATTCTGCCCCTGTTGATACCAACAGCAACTCTCCATATAACCACAGTTTCAAAATACATAGCCCAGGAATGAGGCAGACTTCACTCAAAACTTTTACTTTTTTTTCTTAAGACTACTCAAGTGCAGTAGTGAGAAGGGAGGAAAGAGTAGAACAAGGAGTTCGATCTGTAACTGACTGTGAACAATCGAGATAACTCACTACCTTCGGCCCAGGCAAAACTTCTACTTTTTAAAATCTGTGCCATGTGCATGTATTATGCAGTATATTCACAAAAAGAAAGGGGGGGGGGGAAATCCCATTTTTAACAATTAAATACATAATTATTAAGTTTTTAAAATTCTCCTTTGTTTACCACTCCAAAATCCTCTCCCCCACATACTACTTCTTTGGAAACACCTAGGCATCTCATCTTTATGATACTGGTTGTACTATGTACCTACATGTTCACCTTCCCCATCAGACTCAGGAACAAGGAGTCGGGTCTGAGTCCCGCTGTCCCAAGCACAGAAGGCTGGACTCCCAGTAGACCATACGTTGTAAATGAAGACCTTCGTCCCTTTCAACTCAGGCCGTCCACGAGCCCAGGAGTTCTGACTAGATGATGTACAGCAACGTTTTGCAGGCCTTTATGTTGCCTCAATAGTTCTCCTCTGCAAAATGGGAATGATCCGTACCTGCCTCGCTGTGCTGTTGGAAGGAGTCAGACGACGGGTGTGAAAGTACTGTAACACTAAATTCACTCATCCATTAATTCACTCATCCATGTAACAGGCAATTATTAAGTGCTAGGGTGGTGCAGCGCTATTACCATCGTGTTACACGTGCTCCTCTGGCAGGTCGCATCCTTCCCATCCAGCGTAAGTGGGAAGGGCGTCTCCCCACCAGGCTTTTCTCCCGCAGAACTCCGGGTGGTGACCTTATTCAAAATGGCGCAGGCGGCCTCGGGGCCTAGTGCGGCGGCGCGGACTCCGCGTACCCTCTGACCCGTTGGCAGCAGGCGGAGGGGGAGCCGGGTGCCGCCATATTGGCTGTTGTCCTGTGAGGGGAGCGGCATCGGCGGCGGCGGCGACGCGGCGAGTGGAGCGAGTGAGCGGCGCGAGCGGCAACATGACTCGGAGGCGGAGCAGGCCGAGCGGCGGCGCGGGCAGGCGCGAGCGGGCTCGGGCCGCGGGGCCGCAGAAGCCCCAGGCGCCCGAGCCTCCGCCGCCGCCGAGCCTGGAGGCGGGAGCGGGTGCAGGCCCCCCGGAGGCGCCGGCGGAGCCCGACCGCGACGGCCCCAGGGAGGACGACGCACCCAACGTGGTGCCCTGCCCGCAGGTAGGAGCGAGCGAGGCGACTTCGGCGGCTTGGGCGCTTTCACCTCCCCCGAGCGGGAGAGGGAGTGGGGCGGGGTTGGGGCTGGGCCATCCTGCCGCGGCTGGGGCAGCCGCCTTCCCCCGGGTCCGGCGCCGAGGCTCTCTCCTCGGGGGTGGGAATGGAGGCTGGACCCCTCTCCAAAGCCGAGGCTCGCTCCGCGCTGCTGCGGCTAGGCTGAAGCTGCTCCCCCTCCCCGCCGCCTCCGGGCTGGAGCGGAGACTCACGTTCTGGCCGCACACCCGCACGGGGACCGGGCTGTGATCGCGAGGCCGCGGCTCCGCTCTCGGCTCGCCACCTCCCCCCGGGCCCACCTGCTCCCTCCGCCACAGGCCATCTCTGGGCTTTGGGGCTGGAAGGCTGCAGCCTCTTCCCTCTCCCCCGGGAGCGGTTCCCCTCCGTCCCCCTGTACCGCCTGCAGCCGCGGCCCCCTCAGCAGCTGTGTCTCCTGGCGCCTCCTCGCCATACCCAGCGGAGCAGTTGGAGCAGACAGCCAGGCTGCCCGGAAGACTTTTTGGTGGGGCTTCTGCACTGAGGTGGAAACCCAGCAGAACCTGCCGTTTCTCCCCTCCCCTGCCGCGAGAGGCAGCCCGCCCCGACCCTCACATCCCGGGTGTGGAGAATCCTGCTGGGAGTGTACAGTAGGAGGATTCTCCAAGGCTTCCAGCTTGCCACCTGGAAGAAGGTCACTTTCTTTTGAGCAAAGGCGATCATGGGAGGTACCCTGCCAGTGTTCACTAAGAGGCGGGGGTGACATGGGCCATGGTTGCTCTGGGAGGGTTGTGGCACTCTGGGCTGGGTGGCTCTCCCTAAGCTTGCTCTGACAAAAGAGTTTTGAGTTGGTCTTTTGGCTGAGCCTGCCCAGGAAGGCAGGCTCCTGCAGGAGTCTTGGAGGGTCGGATGCGGCGCCGGATGAGGATGAGGCGTGGCGGAAGATGCGTTTGGCTCTGCAGACACTGCATCGGGCAGCAGGGGACTCTGGGAGGCTGGTGCAGCCAGAAGGCATGGCTCTTGACAGCCTTCTAGTAGAATCTCTGGAATTGTGCATGTGAGTGGGGTTGCCGTTTGGGGTACCTTCCCACAAAGCCTCCCCTGACCTCCCCAGTTGCGTCAGGTGCCCCCTCGTGCCCACAGCCCTCTGTGCCTCCCTCTGGTATCGCTCCCCTTTCTGTGATGAAACGTTCTGTTGATATGTCTGTACCTACCCTGGACTGTGAACTCCACAGGGGCACAGGCTATGCCATCTATCTCTGATCCTCCACGCCTCATCCAGGACCTTGCTAACAAAGAATAGAAATAACTAGGTGAATGAGAGAGAAAATGAATCAGTCCAGAACCTGTACTTATTGTAACCCAGTTTTCACGATGATTTCCTTTGTGTCTCTGATCATAATAAGGTTTTTAATTAATGAAAATATCACCACTTATTGAGTGTCAGAAGCTCCACCTTCACCCCCATCCCCATCTCCTCTCCTAGGCTGACACTGGTTCCATAGGAGACTCCCAGTTTGGAACCCGGACCCCTCTTGGGTCTAGCTTCCAACCCTGAGGCCGCTTACCCCACCAGCCTACTCTGGGCCCTTCTGGGAGTGCTGTTGTCCTAAAAGGGAGAGTGGGAGAAGGGAGAGCGGGGAGCTGTTGTCTTCTCTTCTTCCCATTCAGCAGACCATAGAATACTTGAGGGTCTCTGCCACGTAAAGATGCTAAAAAGCTTGGATGATGGCTCAACCATTCAGTTTTTATTGAGGACACACCTTTGCCAAGAGCTCTAAGCTTCATTAATTTCTTTGACATCTAGGTTCCTACCATATTCTTATCTACTCCACTGCTTGACCTAATTCATTCATTTGTGCAGGCCACTTAACATACTTTACTTCTAATCTTCCCACCTCCCCTGTATTTCTCCTCAGCTTTTGTCACAAATATGATGAATTAACTATTAATGTGATTATTTGTTTTTATTTGTGAACTCTGCGAGTTCAGGTGCCATGTCAGTCACCATTGTACCCCTGTGCCTGGTGGTTAACAAATGTTGATCAACAAAACTGGAGGATATAAGTATTATTACCCCATTTTTCAGATGAAGAAACAGAAACTCAGAGCAACTAAACATTTGCCCAAATGACTCCAACTATAGGTGTCAGACAAAAGAAAAGGACTCTTACGTACTTTAGGGGATTTTTAACAAGGCTTTTTTTTTTTTTAAACTACAGCCACAAAGAAGGGAAACAAACTGGTA
This sequence comes from Cacajao melanocephalus, assembly GCA_963573385.1. Classification (NCBI taxonomy): domain Eukaryota; kingdom Metazoa; phylum Chordata; class Mammalia; order Primates; family Pitheciidae; genus Cacajao; species Cacajao melanocephalus. Next base: position 55,840 of record CAUYLG010025063.1, on the reverse strand, counting down.
AATTTGGTTCTGATTATGCCCTGCTTTTACTGGGGGTGGGGTCTGGAAGCAGGCTTTTGTGCCATGCTGCAAAGCACCTAGTATAAGGTTAGCGTTCAGTGGGAGCCAGAGTTCCTCACCAAAGACATTGTTCTGCCTATAGGAATGTCTTTGGTGAGGAACTGTGGCTCCCACTGCCACTCATAATCCTGTCTTACGTATACAGAGTGGCTAGGGAAGGTGAAACTCAGTGTCGTATACCAAACTGAATCCAAAGGTGGCAAATAAGACTACTTCCAGTCCACAGGCTTGTTAGGCTCACACATTGTTTTGTTTCTGTTTTTGTTTTCATTTGAGCCAATATTTTACAGATCAAAAGGTTTCCTACACATATTTGGGGCTCTTTTTTAAACTAAAGATATGGTGATGCTGGGCCTACTTTTCCACAAGGCACTAATCGGTAATCTCTGAGTAGCATTTGGCCCCTTTAGATAGCATATGCTCCTTAGGCCTCTTCTGGTTCTCTCCAAGCCCTTTCACTCATTTGCATAACCTGTACACATTTAAAGCAAGACCTTGAGTTTAACTGGGATCCCAAATGGCTTAACTTTCCATTTTTTCGGGCCACTGAAACACATTGATCTGTTCCCTAACAACCCAAATCCTTGTTTACATCACAAGAATACTGAAACAGTTACCACCTTATTAGCAAAGGAAGAACAGCAACAACAACAAAAAACAACTGAAAAAGCAATTGAAGGAGGCAGTGGGGAATAGTGTTTAGAGACTTGGATTGAATTCCCAGCTCAGCCTCCTAGCTTTGTGACTCTGAGCACATTGCTTCTCTCTGACTCCATCGAGAACTTCACAAGAGACTTTGGTGGCTCACACCTGTAATCCCAGCACTTTGGGAGACTGAGACAGGAGGATCCCTTAAAGCCAGAAGTTTGAGACCAGCCTTGGTGACATAGTGAGATCTCTGGCTCTATAAAAAAATAAAATCAAAACTTAACTGGGCATGGGTGCACACCTGTAGTCTCAGCTACTTGGGATGCTGAGGCCAGAGGATTGCTTGAACCCAGGAGTTCAAGTTACCCAGGACTTCAAGGAACATGCCATGCACCCCAGCCTGGGGGACAGAGTGAAACCCTATCTCCTTTTTAAAAAAAAAATAATAGGCTGGGCCTGTGGCTCAACGCCTGTAATCCCAGCACTTTGGGAGGCGGGGCAGGTGGATCACCTGAGATTGGGAATTAGAGACCAGCCTGACCGACATGGAAAAACCCCGTCTCTACTAAAAATACAAAATTAGCCAAGCCTGGTGGTGCAGGCCTGTAATCCCAGCTACTCCGGAGGCTGAGGCAGGAGAATCACTTGAACTTGGGAGGCAGAGGTTGTGATGAGACAAGATCTAGCCGTTGCATTCCAGCCTGGGCAACAAGAGAGAAACTTCGTCTCAAAAATAAAAATATAATAACACTTCACAAGAGAAGCAACCTATGTAGCAGCTAGTACATAGAAAGGCACCTCACCTAAGAGTTAGAGGTGGCAGGAGCTGTGTCAGGTGGCCATACAAAGCCTGAGTGTTCTGGCGTACTAGCTCTGTTCCTATCTTTCTTCCCTCTTGGACCACTCAGTTTGTAATCCAGGTGAACACTCAATAAGTCCCCAGGAGACTTGCTAGGATGTAAACCAGCAGTTGGTGAGGAGAGGTGAGCTCATCCTACCATTCTCCACCTTTTGTTCCCCTCCACATCATTCTCTGGGACTTTGCCCAGTCTAGTTTAAAGGAACTCTAGAGATCCAGTTCTCCCACTGCTCCCTCAAGAAATTGGAGCAGATGATCAGTCAGTATCTTTAATAAAACCATCTCATTATGTTTAATTCACTCAGCAGATACCAAAACAACTTCTGTGTCAGGACCTTTATTTGGAGTGGACAGATGGATAAGATAGTCCCTGTCTTTGGGGACCTCCCCCTTAGAATCACTGCTTGCCCAGTCTGTACCTCTTCCATTGCCAGAGGGAGGAAATGATACTGAGTGGATCCCTGCTACCTCTGGTTCTTTGCAAGCCAGTAGAGACTTGCTATGTAAAAATGTCAAAAGACCTTTGAAAATGAAGACTTACCCACTTAGGATTTTATTTTATTTTATTTTTTAAATTTAGAGATAGGGTCTTGCTATGTTGCCCAGGCTGTCCTCAAACTCCTGGACTCAAGTGATACTTCTCCTTCAGCCTCCCAAATAGCTGGGACTACATGTGCATGCCACTGCACCCAGCTGAGTTTTAAATTTTTAATTTCTGATATCAGATAGATGACCCTAACACCTTTAATTACCTCATCTAGAATGTTTTTAGAGCAGGGTCTATATTTTAATTCATTTGGGGGGTATGTATTGTGTGTGGTCCTTATGTACTCAATACATGGCTATTAAACTAAATTATAATAATAAGTAAGGATTCTACTACTTTGTTCTTATCTGCCCCCCACAACTGGGCCAGGCTGGCAGTTATTCATTCATTTAGGCCAGCCATTCGCATGCTGTGATGCCCAGTCTTACTCTCACATGGCATTTATTGTGCAAATACTAACCAATCCCAGCTCTGCCAGGCCTGGGCTAGCTGCACTTGCAGAAGTGAATCAGACACAGTCCCTTACCACAAGGGGCTCATAGTCTAGAAAATATGTGTATAGTAATTGCAGTAATACTAGAAGGAGGTAGAGCATCGGCTCCCTCTGAATAAAGGTTCAAATCCTGGACCCTATTTAAGTAGCCTTTGGAAGTGTTTCAGCCTCTTGGTTTGTTTTTTCATCTATAAAATGACAATGCAGTCTTACAAGGTTAATGTTAGGGTCTAACAAGTGCTGTATGGTTAACACAAGTGGTAGCTATGAGTATTATAGATATTTGGTGTTGGGGTTGCCCAAGACATAACCTAGAGGAAGATGGGTCAGAGAATGCTTCTCAGAGCTGAGTCTTCAAGGTTGTATAGAAGTTCTCCAGAGGACAAGGTGGGAGAAGGGAGTCTAAAAAACGAAGGAACTTATACAGAGACCCAGGGCAAGCACCACTCATTTGGAGAGTGGGGAGAGATCAGGCTGAAGGGGCTAGCAGGGTTCTTGAAAACCACGCCAAGAGGTTTGGGCCTTATCCTGTATGTGGTTAGGAGTCAATTAAGGGTTTTAAGCAGGAAAGAGAACATGATGTGCTTCAGTACATTCTCTGATAGCATGTGAGGAAGTAATTCTCAGTGGGAGAGACAGCTGTGATTGCTTGATTCCACCTCTCCCTTGCCCCAGCCTAATAATCATCAGATCCCCCGTGCTTTGCTGGACCCTAGCCCAGACTTACAGAATCAGTCTCCAGGTCCAGATCCCAGGTATCTATTGTTGAATTGCCCCAAGTGACTCTGATATTTGGCTGGGTCTGAGAGCTGCTGAATTGAGGGTGTCAGGAGGATCTTTGAGCAGACCTAGGGACAATGGGCTTCCCAGAGAGAAGCTTTCCCATAAGCAAGAATAGAAACAACCTTAGTTTAAAACAGAACAAAAAACCCTCCCCCAGTTCTGATGTATTAATGACATCCGCCAACTGCTAATCTTCCATTGTGCACCCAAACACTTACCTGTGCCTGCTCTGTGCTGCAGCCTCTGCTGAATGACTGCAATATAGTGACTTGTGGGACACAGGCTCTGCCCCTGAAAAGCTCACAGTATTGTGGAGAGGACAGATCTTACCCACTAGGATATATATGATCAGCTCTATTCTAGAGATATGTTTTTAAACAAAAAAGTGTTAGGGTATCCCAGAGCAAAGCCAAGTTCATTCTTCCTATGGACTTAAGAGGATGTAACACCCAAATGAGCCTAAAAAAAAAAGAGAGAAGAAAGAGGCAGAAGAAACAGGATATGTGAAGGTGTGACTACTTTATGTATTTGGTCCTTCTTGGCAGGATGTGCAGAAGCAGTGAAGGATTGAGGAGAGGCTTGCTACATCTTGGGAAGGGCCATGTGTTTGTACCTTTGGTTCTGTGCCTGTGCACCTACATTCATCTTTCAAACTCTGGGTGGCTCCGAGCACAGTAGCTGCGTGGTTGTGCAGCCTGTGGCTCAACATGATGCTGTCCATCTCCCCTTCATTCCCCACCCAAAGCCCATTAGCTCTCTTTCTTATTTCCCCCTCCATTCCTAGCATGCTTAGCACAAGTGGGAGCTATAAGTAGTAGATCTATCTACTCTGAAAAGTGATGTAGGGAAACTAAGGCAGAAAGAAGGGGCTGGTGGAACTGCAAACACGGAAGGTTTTATTAGGAAGTTATATTCAGAAAACATGGAGCTGGGGGTTCAAAGAGGCCTTGAAGTCATTTGTCTCGTCCTTTGTCCTTTGCTTCAAGAAATAAATTTGGTTTGGGCAAGTCTCACTTAGTAAGTTTCCCTGTCATTTCTTCCAGGGCAGAAGAGGAAAGAAACTAACGGGTATTGAGCACCTACTTTGTGCCAGGCCCAGGCCAGGTACTTTACATAATTTATTTCCTTCTTTCCTCACAACTCTGTAAAATGTAGTTTTATTCCCATTTCACAAATGAGGAAATTGAGGCTCAAAGAAATTGAGTAATATTCCAGATCATATGGAAAACCACAACTGGGATTTCAACTTAACTGTGTCTCGTCCCCAAAGTTCATGCTCTTCTCCCCTCTATGAGTAACCTGTGCTGGGGTTAGAGTAGCAGAGTGGCAGTTTGACCTGAAGATTCTGGTAAATCAGCAGCTCGGGCCTTCCTTGTGGCTGATTGCACCCAGGAGGCAGCTCAGTGGATGAGCCAGCCTTGTGGGGATATTAAAGCTGAGAAAGTTTTAGGTTTAAGGTTATTAGGGTCAGAGAGACTCACTCCCAGCTGAGCTTGTACAACCAGAAAGGATTCTTCACTGACACAGTGTGAAACAGCTGTTCTACCTCCTGGAAGGGCCTGAGCCCACAGCCTGCATAGAAGTTTGGATAAAAGCTCCTGGGCACTGAGGTGGGGTTGTGTCAGCTCTCTTAGCTCTTGTTAGCGTTAGAATGGTCTGAGATTCTTCTCACTGATTGCCCTCTCATCAGTGGCTCAGAGTGACTCACAGTATGTTGGGAAAGGTACTAGTTTGGCACTGTTTTAAATTCTGCCTTTGTGTTGAACAGCTGAGACATGAGCCATATGGGCTTTAAGCACTCATTTATTTATTCAGTGAATGCCAGCAATGTGCCAGGCCCAAGCCAAGCCTAGGTTCCTGGGCATATTTAAATGACCAAGGTCCACACCCTGCCCCCAGAAATCTCGCATTCTACCAGGGATTTAGGGACAGACAGAATACATCTATGGCACAGTTCGATGATGCTATACTAAATAGAATCAATTCTGCTTAGCTTGACCAGCAAAAGCTTCATTGACTTTTAACCAGAATCTTAGGAAATGAGTAGGAATTTACAAGGAGTAGATGTTTCCCAGCACTTAGTGCAATTGGCAGGAGGTCGGGGCTCTGAGAATGTTCAATGAGGGAATGAATGGGTGAATGTAAGAGTAAGTGATGTTAACTATGCCAGTGAGTTTTTCTAGGCTGAAGATTAATCATTTTCTCTGCTTCTGAAAGGGAATCTTAGCTGCTAGTGTTGTCGTCTGCCTGTGTTGGTGACAGAGAGGCTCTTGGAGTTGGGTACCTTGAGAGTAGAGTGCTCTAATGGGCCATTTCAGAATGGAATTTGGGACCTGTTGCTGGGCAGCTGGTTGGATACAGCATGTGCCTTGGGGAAATCCTGTATAAACATACACAAACTCTGGAGATGAAAAAGAATCCATGGGGTGAATGAGGCCAGGTTGAGTGCTGGAAATTCAATCCAGCTTCAGAGTAGTCCTTGACAGCTGTTTGGACTGGCAATGGGTTATTCCAAAATTGTGGACAGAAAGGCCAAGCTAGAAAAGAGAGTCATGTCCCAAATAGCTATCTTTTTTTTCTGAGACAGGCTCTCACTGTCACCCAGGTTGGAGTACAGTGGTGCAGTCTTGGCTTACTGCAACCTCTGTCACTTGGACTTGAGCAATCAATCCTCCAACCTCGGGAGACCCTTACATATTCCTAAAAATTATTGAGGAACCCAAAGAGCTTTTGTTTATGTTGTTTATTGATATTTACCAAATTAAATATTAAAGCTGAGAAAGTTTTAAAATATTTTATCACTAATTCATTTAAGAGAGACAATATTAAATCTATTGTGTTAACATAAATAACAATTTTAAATGAAAACTGTATTTTCCAAAACAAAATTGAAGAATGGCCAGGCATTCTCATGCCTCTAATGCTAGCACTTTGAGAGGCTGAGGCAGGCAGATCGCTTGAGGTCAGGAGTTCGAGACCAGCGTGGCCAACATGGTGAAACCCATCACTGCGCTCTAGCCTGGGTAACAGAGCAAGATTTCATCTCAAAAAAAAAAAAATTAGAAGAATGGTCTTGTTTACATTTTTGCAAATATCTTTTCATCTGGCTTAATAGACTAAAGTTGACTTCTCATATATGCTTCTGTATTCAGTCTGTTGTAATACATTGTTTTTATTGAAGTATATGAAAAAAATCCAGTCTCACACAAATATATAGGTAAAAAAGGGAGGGGTGTTTCAGTAGCCTTTCCAGATAATTTCCAGTGTTGAATTTGAGCCCAATATACTCATTTATATTCAAGTCTATTGGTCAATCCAGTGCTTTGAATCCATCATGCTTTGGTCATTTGGAAAATAGGCTCACTGAATTTTGTAGATCTTCCAAATGTTTTCTATACCAAAAGATAACTTTTTTTTTTTTTTTTTTTTTTTTTTTTTTGAGACGGAGTCTCATTCTGTTGCCAGGCTGGAGTACAGTGGTGCAATCTCAGCTTACTGCAACCTCCACCTCCCGGGTTCAAGCGATCTCATGCTTCAACCTCCCAAGTGGCTGGGACTACAGGCGCACGCCACCATTCCCAGCTAATTTTTGTATTTTTAGTAGAGACGGGGTTTCACCATGTTGGCCAGGATGGTCTCGATCTCTTGACCTTGTGATCCACCCGCCTTGGCCTCCCAAAGTGCTGGGATTACAGGTGTGAGCCACCACTCCTGGCCTTTTATTTATTTATTTTTTTGAGATGGAGTCTAGCTCTGTCACCCAGGCTGGAGTGCAGTGGCACGATCTTGGCTCACTGCAACCTCCCCCTCCCAGGTTCAAGAGATTCTCCTGCCTCCGCCTCCTGAATAGCTGGGATTGCAGGAGCATGCCACCACACCCAGCTAATTTTTGCATTTTTAGTAGAGACAGGGTTTCACTGTGTTGGCCAAGCTAATCTCGAACTCCTGACCTCATGATCTGCCCACCTCAGCCTCCCAAAGTGCTGGGATTACAAGTGTGAGCCACCACGCCCAACCTAAGATAACATTTGTTAGTATCTCCACCAATTTCATCAGAAGAGTCTTTGGAAGCTGTCAAGCTGGTGATAGATACAAGTTTCAAAATTCTAATGTTCACTTGAAAGCTTGCATTTTATGTCACTGACCACAAATACTATCAGTTGTTTTTGTTGAAGTGACAGGCTCATTTTATTCATTGTTCATTTTTTGAGAAAATGTCTGCCAATACCCAAGTCTAAATAATAAGTCATTCTTTCAGTTAAAAAATGGTGTTCCATAGTCACTTCCTCTTCCTTTGATTTTCTCTCTTTTATCCAGGAAAAATTAGAATGTCCTAGCTTAATGCTTCTCAGGCTAAGACAGAAAAGTCTTGGGCTTGATTTGGTAAGGGAGCAGATAATGGTTTTAATGGCTACAGATGCCAGCCCCCTAGGCCCTGGAGTGGACCTAGAGCTCACTTGGCCCCTTCATTGCTCTGGGGATGTGCGTGCTACAGCATGGATCCCCTGTGAGTAATCTCACACTCTCTAGAGATTCTGGTTTTGCTTAGAGAGTGAAGAAAAATTATCTTGGAGCTTTTCTGAGGAGATCCCAAATCAGTAGAACCCCCAGAACTTTTCTTCCCTCATCTTTTGCCTAAGGCTAGACCTGTATCCTCAGAGGCTCTGAAATTTAAACTGAGGTGAGCAGGAATAATTACCTGCTGCCCAGGGCTGCTGGATTCAAGAATCAGTTCCATCAGCCTTTGTGATGAAGAAAAATGGTTGGACTTTTCATTCATTCGATCAGCATTTACTGATTATGTTCTTTGTGTACGAATACTGTACCAGGTGTTAAAAATACAACTTGGGGCCAGGCGCTGTGGCTCACGCCTGTGGTCCCGGCACTTTGGGAGTCTGAGGTGGGTGGATCACGAGGTCATCAGGAGTTTGAAAGCATCCTGGCCAACATGGTGAAACCCCATCTCTACTAAAAATATAAAAATGAGTTGGGCGCGGTGGCGCATGCCTGTAGTCCCAGCTACTCGGGAGGCTGAAGTAGGAGAATCGCTTGAACCAGTGAGGCGGAGGTTGCGGTGAGCTGAGATCGTGCCATTGCACTCCAGTCTGGCGACAGAGCAAGACACTGTTTCAAAAAAAAAAAAAAAAAAAGTACAGCTTGGGAGCAGCTGGTTGAAAGTCTGGGTTTACTGACTCTTCAGGGCATAAGGAGTCATGAATGCCAGAATTTGGAAAATGGCAGCAGATCACAGTCAGAGGGAACGCTGAACCAAGAGCTGTTCTCTGCCAAAGCAAAAACTTGAAGGAACCAGTGGCAATACTGACTAAATATAACATCTCTAGGGCTTGGGGTTCTCGTCACCCTTTGGCAATTAAAGTGAAGATGAAAATGGCAGAGAAAAGTTCCCAGTTCCGCAAGACATTGTACCCAAGGGCAGGCACCAGGGCCTAGAGTTAAGACATCAGCTTTAGGGGTAGCCCTCTCAAACTGCCTGGGCCTGAAAGAAGGACTCAAGTGTACCAGACTCAAAGAGGACAGTGGATAAGCTAGTCTTCAGTGTAGACTTAGAACAGAATGGCCAGGGGGCTTAGATAATAAATTGAATGCCTACTGCCTGGATCCCTTGAGCTAAGTGCTTTGTATTTCTAATGTGACTTAATCCTGTAAGCAGCTTTATGTAACATAGGTGCTATCACTCAATCCTGTGGGCAGCTTCAGTTAGAACTTAATTAGCTTTTCAGGCCCTGTTTCTTCCTTTAACTAGGAAGACAACCTATCCTGTAAAGTCACTTCCAATGATGGCTAATCTCATTTATTTTGTGTACCACTTTGGCTCTAGGGAGAGCCATGTTATTTCCATTAACTGGGGGCATCTCATTGTAATCCCTAAAGAATGCAGTCTTTTACTATAATGCCGGTTGAGTTTAGAACCATTCTGGAGGTCAGGTGGACAGATGGGCCTTTGTAGGAAGCAGTAATTTCAAGCAGTGTCTCATTGAGCTGCCTGCCAGCTGCATTGCCATGGGGACACCAAACAAATCTGAGTTTGCTACCACATGCCCAGCTGAGCCCATGCCCCAAGCCAGGCACTGTGCTGCACTGTGAGGGATCCAGACAGGAATTAGACCTGGTACCAGCCTCTTGTAGAAGGGACAGAAGTAACAGGTAAATAAATTAAACAGAAGGCACAACTACCGTAACCAAGGTACAGTGTACTAGAAGGAGATGGGAAAGGAGAGGTCAATTACAAGAGGGACTCTGCAGGAGAAAGGCTGGAGGAGGTTGGCCTTAAATTGGGCCTTTAGTTTCAGCTATTTAGTGGTAAACATGAGAAGAAAGTGGGTTTTAAGCAAGGGATTCCCATTAGCAAAAGGATGAAATAAAAAAAGGCAGAGATTATTTTGGGAATTTAGGGAATAACTTCATAGGGTAGAGATTAAGATTTCTGACAAGTCAGCTTAGAGTCATCACATAGACTCACATTCGTGTAAAATGCAGTGACCATTTATTGTCTCCTATTGTTCCTATTGTGTTAATGATTAATACAATGTGTTAAGCAACATATATGTGCCTAGCACTGGACTAGATGCTTTATCGCATTTATTTCTCGCAGCTGACCCTACAGATTAGGACTTAATCCCATTTTACAGATGAGCAAACAGGGTAAGTAGAACTAGCCCAGCATCATACAGCTGGTGAGTGACAGAAACCAGGATTAATGCCAAAGCCAATGTTGTTTCCACAAGTACCTTGGCACTAAGTGCAGTCACATTGGTTACACATTTAATTTATAAGAATTGTGTATTTGCTTTTAAAAACAGAAAACATACATACATTGTATTATACATTTGAATTATTGGTTATAACTACAAAACCATGTCAATCATCCCTCCACATCTGTGGAGTCAACCAACTGTGGACAGAAAATATTCAAGGAAAAAAGAGGATGGTTGTGTCTATACTGAAGATGTATAGACTTTTTGCCTTGTCATTATTTCCTAAACAATATAGTATAGCAGCTATTTACATAGCATTTACATTGTATTAAGTATTATAAGTAGGCTGGGTGTGGTGGCTCACTCCTGGCAACACGATACAACCCCATCTCTACTAAAAATACAAAAATTAGCCGAGCATGGTGGCGGGTACCCGTAATCCCAGCTACTCAGGAGGCCTGAAGCAGGAGAATCACTTGAACCCAGGAGACAGAGGTCGCAGTGAGCTGAGCTCATGCTGTTGCATTCCAGCCTGGGCAACAAGAGCGAAATTCCATCTCAAAAAAAAAAAAAAGAAAAGAAAAATATTATAAGTAATCTGGAGATTATGGGAGGGTGTGCATTGGTTATACGTGAATACAACACCATTTTATATCAGAGGTTTGAGCATCTGCAGATTTTGTTATCTGTGGGGTGTCCTGGAACCGATCCCCCATGGGTACTAAAGGATGACTATATATTGTGCTTTATAGGCCACATGAAGAATTTCAAGAATAACTATACAAGACTTTAATCTTATGTAATGACTTTTGAACCTAGCATGAAAATGAAATGAAACTGTTGTAGTAAAATTACACATCCTGGTGCTTGCCTTGTAGTCCTCATCATGGCAGGAAAAGGAACTCTATCTAGAGTTACTGTGGCACTTCATAGCTACGGAAAGTTTCCTCTTTGCCTTAATTTCTCTGAACACCATCCTTCTCTATCAACCTTCCGATCCTGCAGTTCCCATTACACAACTGTCTTGCTCATTGAAATTTTCCCTTGGCAGAGACTTTAGGCTGTATCTTTTGTGAGTTCCACATGTAAAATTTCTGTCTCTCTGGTATTCTTTTCTAAGTTCCTTGTACTTCCTGAAATGTTTCATTATGCTCCTGGTACCACTGTTTGGTTCCTTTCTTTTTTGAGAAACTAAGGACCCAAGTCAGTGTAATGGTAACATTACAGGTTTGAGGATAACCTGATGCTAACTCATTATGAGAAAGTAATTTCATGGGAGAAAAATGATGGCATTATCTTATTGGTAGGATGAGGGTGATATCCTTATTATTCCTGTAGGCCTCTACAGACACGTTACCCCATGTTGGGTAAGTTTGGAAAGGTATCTCAGTTAACTACCATTGTGTAACAAACCACTTCTAAAACCTAGTGGTTTAAAACAATACCACTTTCTTTTTCTTTCTTTTTTACTGAGATGGAGTCTCACTCTGTCGTCAGGCTACAGTGCAGTGGCGCATTTTTGGCTTACTGCAACCTCCACCTCCTGGGTCAAGTGATTCTGCTGTCTCAGCCTCCCAAGTAGCTGGGACTACAGGCATGCACCACCACGCCCAGCTAATTTTTGTATTTTTAGTAGAGACGGGGTTTCACTATGTTGGCCAGGATGGTCTCAATCTCCTGACCTTGTGATCCACCCGCCTCGGCCTCCCAAAGTGCTGAGATTACAGGCGTGAGCCACTGTGCCCGGCCAGCAGTACCACTTTCTATCTCTCGTGAGTCTGCTTTCGGCTGGGCTCACTCATGTATCTCCAGTCAGCTGGGAAGACTTCGCTTTCTCCACAAGTCTCTCACATCCCTCCAGCAGCTAGCCTGGTCTCACTCTCAGGCCATGGCAGAAGGTACAAGAAGAGCAAGCCCAGCCATGCATGGAAACAAGTGGAAATGTATACACACTTTTCAAGTTTGTGGCTGGCAGCCTGTTTGCTAACATCCTATTGGCCCAAGAAAGTGACATAGCCAAGCTCAGTGTCAAAGTGGGGGCAGATACAAAGTTGCAGAATACAGGAAACCATTAATTGGAGACATTAAGTGCAATCAGTCTCCCAGTCAGGACCCCTCAGTGTGAAAGCAAACCTATAGACTTACATTTTTAAGTCAAGTTTGTCATAGTAGGAAAAATAAAAGTCCAAATAATGACTGTATTGGGCCTGTGCTATGGACATACACAGGGTAGACACTTTACCTGCTATGCAGTAATGATCCTCACAACAACTCTGCAAGGTAGGTAGGAATTGGAGCCCAGAGAAGTTAAATAATTTGCTCAAGGTCACCCAGCCAATATGTGGTCAGGCAGGGATTAGAATGCATATCTGTTTGATTGCAAAGCCCAGATTGTTTTCACCATTCTCACTACCTTTCAGGAGCACCAACCAGAGCCTTACCTTTCCTCTGACACAATTTCCCATTGAGTTGATGCTTTCTCACTAGCTGTACAAAACCCTCCTCCAAAATGGTGCTGCAATCCTAAGGGAATTGTGCGATTCTTCAGAAAACCCACACATTCTCCTAAATTGTCCACTGACTAAAAGCATTCTTTCCTTCCAGATGGGGATTGGTCCCTGAGCTGCACAAGGCAGCCCAAGAATTGTGGCCACTCAGTCATGCCAGAGAAGGAAGGGCCATCTTCTCTTTAACCTTTAAGATTTGGGGATGTCAGGGAATTAGGACATTTGAGCATGAGCTTTGGAGTCAGCCTCACTAGGGTTCAACCACTTACTAGCTTTATAACCTTGGGCAACTCATTTAACTTCTTGAAATCTGTTTCTTCATCTAAAAAATGGGAATAAGAACACCTCATTTGCAGAGCTGTTACAAGGACTAAATTTAAATTATATCTATAAACTGCCTGGCCCAGTGCCCAGCACGTAATAAGTGGCATTACTAATATTGTTACCATTATTTTGAAGGAGAGCCTTTCCCCTCCTGGGAAACCCTGTTTCTGTCTGTTGGACAGGTTCCCCCCGCCTCCAGCCAGCCTGTGCAGACTTGCTGCCTGCTGTGTCACCGGGAACGCAAAGGCTGGGAAGAAGGCCCTTCTCAAAATGGACTGGTGTTGCAGGGTGAGAAGCTGCCCCCTGACTTCATGCCAAAGCTCGTCAAGAATCTCCTAGGCGAGATGCCTCTGTGGGTCTGCCAGAGTTGCCGAAAGAGCATGGAGGAAGATGAAAGGCAGACAGGTCGAGAACATGCAGTGGCGGTAGGTAACCGCTGACAAGGGGTACCTGAATGCAGGAGGGCTGCCTCCCCAAGGAAGTCAGGCTGTTCCCTGTCCTCAGGTGGCTCTCCTTGGGCAGCCCCCATGCCCAGGCACTGAGAAACTGCTGGGCTGCACTGACACAGCATTGGCAGCTCAAGTTCAGATTTGGGGGAAGAAGAGAAACTTCTGGCAGCCCACCGGTCAGTCCCTCAGGGTAGTCGGCGCACAGGATGAGGATCCACCCATAAGTACTGGTAGATCATGAGCCTGCTTCCTTTGGCTCTGTGGCAGTTTGAAAACCAACAAGTATGATATGAAGGACGGAGATCAGTTTGAGGGTCTGAAACGTGCTCTAGTTAGAAGGACAGACACTTGGGAGCCATCTAAGTCTGCTATCTCATGAATCACAATGGCCAGACTTCCCTCATTTCTCGTGTCCCTGCAGATCTTCCCTTTTACCCAGGATCAGTTTAGCTTCAGGACTCCTGGCCAAAAGGCCCTTTCTGTTATTGGCAGCTCTCTATTCCCCAAAGGCCCGCAGTTCACAGGCAGTCTCTGCCCCTTCCAGAATCTCTCTCCTGAGTCTCCACACACTTCATGTAAGTGGGACCACTACAGCCCTTTCCCAGCAAAGTCCTGGCCCTCATTTGTTCTTGTAGCTGGAGTTGTTCATTGTGTTTTTGCTATGGCACAGTGGCCTGGAGGAGAAGGGGCTCCCTCAGGAAAAGCTGAGGCAGTAGAGGGTCAGCTCCGATGTTTTGCTGTTTGACCATGAGCCTTTTTCCTCCCCCTTCTCCAGATCTCCTTGTCACATACATCCTGCAAATCACAGTCTTGCGGAGATGACTCTCATTCCTCCTCATCTTCCTCTTCATCATCCTCATCCTCGTCCTCCTCGTCCTGCCATGGGAACTCAGGAGACTGGGATCCTAGCTCGTTCCTATCGGCACATAAGCTCTCGGGCCTCTGGAATTCCCCACACTCCAGTGGGGCCATGCCAGGCAGCTCTCTTGGGAGTCCTCCTACCATCCCCGGTAAGTCTCCAGGCTCGGGAGAGAGCCAGGCCCTATAAATGTGGACAGCTGTGTTTTCCTGTCCACTTTGTTCAAACAAATCATAAGACTGGTTACTAAAATAAGCAAAAGTGGAACTGTTCTCGTTGAAGCAGGGGCAGCTTAGACCTTGACTATCTCTGGAACTCTTTTCCCCACAACTCTGAACTTGAAAAATACTGCTAATAGAAAAACGTTTGCCTCTCAAAGTTGTCACTGGCTCTGATAGTTCACATCGGATCAAGAGGGCACCCCATGAGGCCCATCTGAGTAGAAAGTGGAATCGTAAGACTTAGATCACCTGACCCCTGCAGCACCACAGAGGACCTGGGCGGCCTTGTCTTCCTAGGCCTCAATTTCCCCACCTAGGGTTGGATATAAAAGTGCTGCACTTAAATGCCCAAGAGATTGGCAGTGTACGCCAAAATGATTACTAGCCAATGTAGCAGCTGTGTGAGTGTTCTTTAGATGCTGAAATAACTCTCAGAGACCCAGAGACAAAACTCTTGAGTTATTGGTTTATATATAAATATGACTTACTGTCATACTTCTGAATGAAGGGGCTGAGTTCTTCAAAATGGTGCTGCCCCCAGAATTATGAGTGTTGAGCAGTACATAATTCCATTTATTTTGGTACATAAGCTAGAGAGTCATCAGAACCTTTTTCCTACTTCTCTGAAATCTAGGGCTCTCAAGGGTGTGGCATGCCCTGCTGCTTTGGTACACATGGCACGGGGCAGAGCCTGGGCCTGCTGCTCCCCTGGCTTCTGCAGGTCATCCTCCAGGCCTGAGGAGCACCTGTGTACAAGCAGATCCTAGAGAGACCCTGAGAGACAGAATACATATACCCTGCTCATGCTACAGAAAAGGCATAGGGCCTTCTGTGGAATCAGCATTCCTAGTACCTTCTTGCTTGGGCCTGAGCTCCTTGAGCCTGCTTAGCTGTGTTGCTGCCCACACAGCATCCTCTCCAGCTCTAGGGTCACCTGTGCTGAGAGGCTCTGCCCTCTGGTCACAGAAGCAGGATGCTGTGGCAGTAAGCCTGTGGGCTTTCCTTCCCAGGTATGGGCTCACATTCTGACCCCTTTCTCCTCCCTCTGCCCACAGGTGAGGCTTTCCCCATGTCGGAGCACCACCAGCACTCAGACCTCACTGCTCCCCCTAACAGCCCCACCAGCCACCACCCCCAGCCAGCATCTCTAATCCCGTCTCTCCCCAGCTCCTTCGGCTCCTCACCCCACCCACACCTGCTGCCCACCACCCCGGCAGCACCTTTCCCTGCCCAGGCTTCAGAGTGCCCTGTTGCTGCTGCCTCCACCCCCCACACTCTAGGACCATGTCAGAGCTCCCATCTGCCCTCCACCAGCATGCCGCTCCTGAAGATGCCCCCGCCATTCTCAGGGTGCAGCCACCCCTGCAGCGGGCACTGTGGTGGGCACTGCAGTGGGCCTCTCCTCCCACCCCCGAGCTCTCAGCCACTCCCTAGCACTCACAGGTAAGTGTGCTGCATGAAGGGCAAACACTCTGCCCACTTGAACTCAGAATTTTGGAAAATTTTTAGGTAACTTTGAGGTGGAAATTAAAGAGTAGACTATGTATGTTATTTCATTATTTTTCCAATTGTGAAGAAGTATGTGTTTTGGCCAGGCACAGTGGCTCACACCTATACTTCCAGCGCTTTGGGAGGCCTAGGCAGGAAGATCACTTGAGCCTAGGGGTTTGAGACCAGCCTGGGCAACGTGGCAAGACCCCCTCTCTACAAAAAGTTTTGAAAATTAGCTGGGTGTGATGACATGCAACTGTAGTTCTAGCTTCTCAGGAGGCTAAGGCAGGAGGATTGCTTGAACCCAGGAGTTTGGGGTTGCAGTGAGCATTGATCATGCCACTGTACTCCAGCCTGTATGACAGAGCTTAAAAAAAAAACAACTAGTACGTGGGTTTGTTTGTTTTGTATTTTGTTTTGTTTTGTCTTTAACTTGGAACAATTCAGAAATGTATAAGGAAAAAAATGTCCTCACAACCTAAATTCTACCACTGTAGTATATTTTCACCGTGATGTTTCTCTATATAAATAACATAATTAGATATTTGATATACCTTTTGTGTAGTAGTTATTTTTTAACATTATGTCGTGATCATTTCCCCAGTTAAAATTCTTCAAGAAACTTTTCAATGGCCATATAATGTCTTACTATATAGCTCAAATATACTTTGTCATTCCCTCTATTCCTGGACATGTAGGCATTTCCAGTTTTTTAACCATGATGAATGAGACTGTAATAACCATCCCTGCACCTAAATATGTTTGAATGAGAAATCATGTCCTTTAGGGAGATTCCTAAAAGTAACTCTACTAAGAAAGGTTATATTAACATATATTTGAAAGAGAATTCTTTGGGGAAGATGTATACTTTTATGTTATAAATCAGATCTGTGTTTATCGTGTATTTATATTTTCCTATTGGAAAGTCTCCTGTGTCTTGCACATGCTGGGTTGACAGTGTCTGCACAGTTTGCTGCCCGCCAGTGTTCACTTAGCGTTGCCTCCTCAGCATGTTTGTATTCCTGTGGTGTTCTCAGCCCCTAGCTTCAAAGACTGGAGAACATCGACGGCAATTCATGTTATTGTTCCCCAGTTGCTGGGCATTTAGGTTATTTCAGCATTTTAACATTACCAGCAGTGTCTCTAAAGATGTTGTTGCCTAAAGCATTTTCCCTCTTTTGGATTTTTCTCATTGGAATCAAGTTCTCAGAATGAAAAAAGTTATCAGTTAAAGGCTGTTTAGGTGTTTTTTTTGTGTGTTTTGTGTTCTTTTTGAGGGTTCTTAATACACATTGAAAAACTGCTATCCAAAGGGCTCTCCAAATTGATGCAGTCTCCAGTGAGTGCTGGTTTTTCCATATTCTCAGGCACACTATTTTAATTTTTCTAAAATCATTTTTGCTGCCTGGTGCGCTAGCTCATGCCTATAATCCCAGCACTTTGGGAGGCCAAGGTGGAAAGATTCCTTGAACCCAGGAGTTGGAGACTAGCAGGGGCAACATAATGAGACCCTGTCTCTACAAAAAAATTTAAAAATTAGTAGGGCATGATGTACATGCCTCTAGTTCCAGCTACTGGGGTTGCCGGGAATGAAGTGGGAGGATCACTTTGAGCCTGGGAGGTATAGGCTGCAGTGAGCTGACATCGTGCCACTGAACTCGACCCTGGGCAACAAAGTGAGAGCCTGTCTCAAAAAATAAAATCAATTTTGCTAATGCAATAGATAACGAATGGTCAGTTTGGAATAAACTTCTGTAAGCAGCACTGATGATGATTCCTCCCACCATCTTTTTTAATCCTTGTCACTTGTTTAGCATCCTTTCTAGCAGCAGAGAGGGCTGCTTTGGACTGCCCTGGAAGCTGGGCACACAGCTCCTTGAACTCCGTCCTTGCTCTCGGTTCGCTTGCCACCTCAGCCTCACCCCAGTGTTGGGACCAGCCCAGTGGGTGCTTTAGCTGCTCATGACCCAGCCTAAGGCTTCAGCTCTTCCTGGCTCAAATTATGGGATGTTTCAGGCATATGTCTCATTCTTAACCCTGGGAAAATATTCTGTATTACAAGATATTCCAGTGCTTCCTGAAATCCAGAGGCAGAACAGTACAGTGGAGAGAGTATGAGTTTTGCATAGAGAGAAACGGGGGCTTGAGTTCCCTGCGTCTCCCCTGCCTGCACCCACCACGCATCCCTTCTCAGGGCACTGTGCATACCTCACTTTATCCTCCTGTTTATTGTGTATCATTGTCAGGGTCTGTTTGCATCCTTGAGTCCTGGCCACCTGTTGGGCAAAGCATTCAAGTTCTCAGCTTCACTCTCCACCACTGCAAAGTGGGGATAATGACACTTATACTGCAGGATTTGGGGGATGGTTAGAAATAATATGCCAAATCCAGAACCTAGCACAAACAGTGGCTCTTACAGTCTGTGGCCCAGAAGTCACTTGCTTTTCCTCAACTCTGTGCCCTGTGGTTAAGGCAGCTCCACCCACTGCTCCAGAGCACCAGACTCGACTGAGAAGCACCTTAGAAAGTGAAAGGAGACTGACCTCGTGGATAGTCTGGTTTTCCAGAGGAGCCATCAGCCCACTACTGGGTTCAGACCTATTTATTGAGCACCTGCTGTGGGCAGAGTTGTTACACTATACACTGGGACCCAAAAATAGAAGTGGCACAGCCCCTGCCCTTGAGGTGTGCAGTCTAGTTTAAGAGGCAGATGCACAGACACACCATGACAGTGACACACAATAAGCGGAGGGTAGCGTGAGGTGTGCTCAGTAACCTGAGAAGGAGTGCATGGTGGGTGCAGGCAGGGAAAGCATGGGGCCTCTTCTTTCCAGAAGACCCACATTTGTGTTTGGGGTGAGCCCTGAGGGACAGTGCGGGTGTTCGCCATGTTCTGGTGAGAGGTGCAATGCAGTTGGACTGCCTTGTGGAGTGGGGGAGTGGGGTGGGGCAAGTGAAGGGCGGTCTGGACAGCAGGTGGTGGTTGGAATGCTTCCTGGGCTCCTGTGTCACTCTCCCTCACCTCTGGGCCTTCCTCCCCATCAGCAGGGATCCTGGGTGCAAGGGGCACAAGTTTGCACACAGTGGCCTGGCTTGCCAGCTGCCCCAGCCCTGTGAGGCAGATGAGGGGCTGGGTGAGGAAGACGATAGCAGCTCCGAGCGAAGCTCCTGCACCTCGTCCTCTACCCACCAGAGAGATGGGAAGTTCTGTGACTGCTGCTACTGTGAGTTCTTCGGCCACAATGCGGTGAGTGAGCCTGCCCAGGCCAGAGAGGGCTGGGGGCCAGCCAAGGTGAGCAAAAGGAGCGCCCTGCTCTCCCCAGAGGCCCCCTTGCTCATGGCGGTAATTACCAACCACACTGGGGCTGTGTGAGCCCTCGCACCTGCGTCCACTCGCTTGATTCTCACAGCACATTTGTGAGGTAGGGGTTTTTAAACATTTTGCTACCTTTGCTCTTCTCGTGGTTTCTCTTAAGATTGACTTTTTTTCCTTAGGCAAAAGGAAAGGAAATGGCAGAGAGCTATGATTCTGATGAGTATGTATACGTGTGTAATCCCAGAGAAGTGAACGCTTGGGCGTGATGAAGGCAGAGTGGAAGCAAAAAGGCTCTCAGTCCCCCAAGTGTGACAGCCAGCCGAGGGACAGGCCGTGAGCACAGACGGCGCCAGGAAGGAGGCTCAGATCAGAGGGCATGCTGGCTCTGGCCAGGGGGAGGAAGCAGTGCAGAAGCCTCATAAGGTGAAGAGGAGAGGGCCGCCGGTTAGGGTAGAGCAGCTGAGGATAGAAGAAATGAAAGTAATTAAATTGCTAGTCACCTTTGAGCTAGGGGTTATTATCCTCATTTTAGAGATGGCAAAATTGAGGCTCACAAAGACTCAGTGACTCGCCCAAGGTCATACAGCTTCCCAGTGATAAAGCCCGGGCTCCAACTTGCTTTCCTGGCTCCCCAGTCAATATCTGCCCAGCTCTGCCCTGTTCCCTCCCAGTCCCTTCACCCACTGCTGCCTGGGTTCAGCCTGGCTGAGAGGGTGAAGCCATGTGGCCTTGGTGGCTAATGGTAGAGAGAACAGTTGTCTTGCTTCTCATCACATACTTGGTGCCAGCGGGTGGGAGTGCTATGGGCCTCCCAGGCCCGGGGTGTAATGTCAGCACCTCCCCCTCCCCCAGCCACCCGCTGCCCCGACGAGTCGGAATTATACCGAGATCCGGGAGAAGCTCCGCTCAAGGCTGACCAGGCGGAAAGAGGAGCTGCCCATGAAGGGGGGCACCCTGGGCGGGATCCCTGGGGAGCCCGCCGTGGACCACCGAGATGTGGATGAGCTGCTGGAATTCATCAACAGCACGGAGCCCAAAGTCCCCAACAGCGCCAGGGCCGCCAAGCGGGCCCGGCACAAGCTGAAAAAGAAGGTGGGTGTTGGGGGAGCCCAGCTCTGCCATCTGTCGACCCTGAGGACCCTCACCCCAACCCCCAGGACTTCTGGGGCATGAATGATGCTGGCTGCCAAAGGCCTCAGCTTGACTTAGTGTTCTGGGAAGGTCTGAATGAGTTTGGGAGGCATCAGGGTCAGGGAGCCTGGGGGCAAATAACTGGAGGAAAAAAACGTGTCCTGGCCTGAGAAGCTGCTTGCTGGATTCCTCCAAGCCGAGGACTTGCTTCAGTCAGTCATTTATTCGTTCAGCAAACCCTTCTACAAATACTGGCAGCCAAAGTGTGACACGGTTAAGTTTTCACCCAGGAGAAGCTGAGTCCAGTGGGGAGACTGACACAAAAACTGGACAAGCATATTAGCATGGGACAAGTACTGGGATGAGGGAAGTCCCCCATCCTGCCTGGAAATGGCTTTACAAGAGGCTGACTGTGAGTGCAGACTCCTCAGGAGGGTCTCCTGGCAGCGGGCACGGCACATTCCACAGGAGCTTGACAGCCAAAACTGAGCAGAAGAGAGGCGGGATGGACAGTGTTGTTGAGGGAGGGCCTCCGAGGCCCTGCGGAAGAGCTTTGGCTTTATCCTACGGGTGTGAGAAGTCACTGAGGGTTTTAACCAAAGAATGCGCTTGGTCACACCTGCATCTTAAGATTATGGTGTGGCCAAATGGAAGGTAGCTTGGAGGGTTCCAGGCAGGAAGACCTCAAGTTCGATGCCTCAGGCAGGAAATGCAGGCCAAGGGAAAGATGACTGATGGTGGGGCCAGAGAAGAAGAGGGATTTTCAGAGGAAGCTGAAGTGATGGGCCATTGATCTGATGGCAGGAGAGGGAGATGGAGGCAGGGATGTCTCCCAGGTGTTTGCTTGGTGACCAGCAAGATGGTGGTGCCTTTCACTGAGCCAGGATGGATTTGCAGAAGACAGTGAATTCAGTTGAGGCATGTTGACTCAAAGGTTCCCGTGAGACATCTAAGTGGAGAAGTGCAGGGCTAGCATTTACCAGCGCAGAGATGTAATTGAAGCCAGGGGAATGAACCAGTCCTCGGGGCTGAGGATGGAACCCAGTGAGCTATTCCCAGGCAGCCCTCCTGCCAGATGAGCCCTGGAGCTTGATGGCTTACCCCTTGTGGCTTCATTACCTCTTCATCTGCCTACTCCCAACTGCATCTGCACAGTGACACGCTTGGGAGCTCAGCATCCGAAGAGATTTGGGTGTAACAACCAGCTAGTTCCAGTTACTGGGTGGTCAAACAGCCCTAGTGCTTTGGAAAACAGAAGTGATTCACCATCCTTTTTCAGCCCCAAGGACAACCAGGATCCTTCTCCTGCCACCTGAAGTAGTGAGCCAAGGGGTCCCACCGCTGCCTTCTGAAAGTGGTCAGCACTGTCTTTCTCCCATGCAGAGTCGCCCAGCCAGAAAGGTTCAGTGGGCTGCAGTAGTCCCTCTGGCCTTTCCTGGCTTCTTAGGGCAGTGGTTCCCAGTTAGGTTCCCAGAGAGCACACCCGACAGTTCCCAGGTCTGGTGTGCTTTTCATAAGTCTGTGTGCCCAGATGTCTCTTCCCCTTTACTGATAATGTTATCTTCTCTCTCCTTTTCTTCTGACAAACTTTCCTTCCAAGTCAGTTCAGCTGCTTCCTCCTTCATAGCCTTCCTTGGGTAACTTCCATTGTATTCCTGCCCCACCTCACATATCTTGAGGTTCTGCTCACTCATCCCACAGCTCACTGCACAGCTCCTGTCTGGCAGGCCCAGGCAGAACCAGGCAGCCCTGCCTTTGCAGACTTAGTTGCGGGGCTGCAGGCAGGAATAAACAGGCAGTGGCAGTATCATGTGTACAGAGATTGTGGTCATTATCTCTGTAGACAGCAGCCTACTCCCTTGTCTCCCCCTACCTCCTGGACTTCACCGTGTGGCTGTCCACCAAAGCCCAACTGCCTCCAGTAGCTGTTTCATGACAGCTGCTCCTTCTCTCCTGCCTCAGGGGATGGACACAACCCAGTGTCTCTCTGCTCCCTTTTCCCACTGCCAGCCCGTGGCGCTCTCTCCTTCTGTCTTGGTGTCTTCTGTCTACACAAAGGGGAAAGTCATGGGTTGGCAGTGGGTGAAGGGAGCAGAGAGACAATTAGCCTGCTCCTTAAAAACTGCACCCCTGGCTCCCTGGCTGTGTCATCTGTGACCGCCGTACCACTCCTCCACATCCACTGAAGACTCTCCTGCCCTTTTCTCATCTTCCCAGGCCAATCTGTTCCTCACTCACTTGAATGGAGTAAGCATTGCTAAGTATTGGTAGGAGGGCAGGCAAATTGACCCTTCACTCACTGTCTTACCAGTACTCAATTCCTTGCCCCACTATCTTTCCTTCAGACCCACTTAGAAACACCGCAGCCCTGGGTTCCACCCCAGCCTGGCTCTCCCTTTCCACATCTCAAGAAAAGCATGGGAGTGAATCTGTGGCACCCAGCCATGTGGACTCCGCTTGCCGAGCGCCCATGTCGCCAGGCAGGCTTCTCATGGTTTCCCTGGGCTTCCTGTGCCTTAGCACGTCCATTCCCCACAGTCCCTCTGTCAGGCCTCCATTCTCAAACCGCTAGGCCTTCCCAGCCCATGCCTTATTTTTGGCAAATAACCTCACTTTCTATTTCAATGAGGAAAAAAGCCACTGTACAGGGATTCTCGTGCTGTCTTGCCATTCCCACCTGCAAACATACTTTCTTCCTTGTCCTGAGAATCACCCTTTTCCCGCCTAAGGCCCGTGTGGTACTTTCTTGACCTCTCAGCCCAGCCACAGGCTCCTGGTATAGCTTAGCCTCTCCTCCATGCTGTTCTTATCCACATTTCATTGTGTCTGCCACTCTCTTTGTTGGAAGTAAACCCTGTTAACCTCTCTCTCAGCCCCTCCCCAGCCTCTTTCCTGTCATCACATCCACATTTCTTGAAAAACGATGTGTGCATTCACTGTCTTCACTTCCCCTCCTATTAGCTCACTGCAGACTGTTTTCTACCCACACCCTCTCCAGAGTCACCAGAGACTTTTCTGTTGCCAAATCCATTCTCCTCTCCTGTTCCCGTCATATCAGTCCACTAGAGAACATCTGGCATTTTGTGTTTGTTCTTCTTAAGCATTGCCTTTGGCTCCTCCGTCCTCAGCCAGGCAGGAAAGGGCAGGGGGACTGCCATGTTGTCCATATTTCTTACCTTCCTCTCTGATGTCCTTTCTGTCTCCTTTGTGAGCTCCTCTTCCTCCACTTGACCCTCCTTCATAGGGACATCTTGGGAAAGAGGGATGCCATCTAGAAACAGCCAGGTAGTGTTTCCTCCCTGCCCTGCACATCCACATCTCCAGCTGCTACTGGGCACCTCCTTGTTGTGCACATCCCACAGGTATCTCAGACTCTGCACATCTAAAGTCCAGCTTGTAGTCTTTCTCCAAAAAGGGCTGCTATCCATTCTCTGTTGTCTGTCTAGTCAATGGCACTGCCTCCCACCCTGTTGCCTGAGCTGGAGCCCTGGGCGCTGGCCTGAGGAGTGCATCATAGCGACCCGGAGCAGCGCGCCTGGAACTGGATCTCAGTTTGATGCTTGGCTCTGCCACACTTGCTGTATGACCTTGGGCAAATCACTTAACCTCTAAGCCTCAGTTTCTTCATCCATAAAATGAGAATAACAGAACCTAAGTCATAGATCGTTGTGAGGATGAAATGGAACGATGCATGGAAAGGTTGGGCAGAGTGCCTGGCACATGTGAGTGCTCAGGCAGTGGAGCTGCTATGGCAGCCATAGTGGTCCTCAATGTTTCTCTGACTTTTCTCATTCTCTGTCCCTACCCATCACCAAAAGCCCTATCCATGCCACCTTGCTCATAGCTCAGACCAGTCCACTGCTCTCCACCCTACTGCCGCTACCTTAAAAGCCATCAGTGGCTGGACATTGCCCTTGGGCACACACGCTGTAGGGCCTGCAGGGGTCTTCACAATCAGCCCTTGCTCAGCTTGCCAGCTTTATCAGCCTCTCCTTTCTTGCCTTCCTGCCCATCTGCCCCATCCAACCCCAACATCCCCTAAAAAATCTGGGCTACAGCTGTACCTCTGAATGATTTGCATTCCCAGAAGCTTTTCCATTTCCAGCCTTTCTGCTATTCCTTCTCTCTAGAAAATGCTTGTCTCACTGCCTCCAGGATGATCCCAGTCCCGCTTCAGTGCTCAGGTTCCCTGCCGCCTCTGGGAAGCACTCCCTGGTGACCCAGTCTGGGTTGGGAGCACGTCCTCTGGGTTCCCAGGTCACCCTGTGCTTGCTTCCATGCAGCACTTGTCACTGTCACTCTGCATTCAACAGGCTGTTTGCTGTCGTCTCCCCCAGCAGACTAAAGTCAGCAAGGCGGAGACCGTCACTCATACGCTAAACTTAGAGGCCCTGCCCCACTGCCTCATAGCCTTGATGGTTGGTAAATGGTCAGACGGAATTGAGAAACATATGAACTTCTGAAGAACAGGCCTGGGTGTTTTGTCCTGGCTCTCCTACTTCCTAGCCACTTCCTGTTCTTTCCAAAGTCGAGGTTTCTCTCCTGTAAACAGAGGGTCATGATGTAGCAAAGACAGTGGCGAAGATTAAGAGATATCTATGGGAAGTGCTCACCATACAGAGTAGAAAGTGTATGTTTCTGTGCTTTCTCTTGCTACCAGAGTGTAAATGGTTCCATGTCACTCCTTCCACACCAGTAGTTCTCAGACTTTTCTTTTTAGCAGCAAAACTTTTCTGTGAAATCTGTGTGGTGCTGAGGGGAAGCGAGGTGAAGGGCCCTTGGCCCTCATTGGTCCAAACCCAGGGCCTCTGAGCTCTACCCATAGCTAGAAATGCTGCTGCAGCTGCTGCAGGACAACCTGCTCCCTGAGGGTTATGAGGCCCAGCCCCACCTTTGCACATGGGAGGGGACCCCACACAGACTCTTAGCTGTCCTCATAGTGACCCTGGAATGTAGAGATACCTCTTCTTTCTAATTTACAAATAGGGAAAGTAAGGTTCAGAGAGACTAAGTGATTTGTCCAAGGTCCCACAGAACAATTAACCATAGTCCATTGTGGAGCCAGGGTTCACAAAAGATGAGAATAAGTGCCTGCCTGCTGGGGCACAGAGTTACCCTCTTTATGTTGACTCTGAGGTGGTAGCAAGTCCTCATTTCAGTTCCCTAGATCCAGTTCTATGAAAGCCAACTGGCAGGGCCCAGCCTCTCTGAGCCTTCCAGGCCTCCCTAGGGTAAAGGAGCAGTTCTGACATCTTGCTGTGTAGGCCAGTGTGGTTGTCTATGGTATGCCACTGGGCACACTCTAGGTGTGGCCTTGATTACTTGAGACCAAGTGTGCAGCAAGTGGCCTTTCTACGGGAACCCTGCCCTCTTTCTTAATACCCAGACATAGCATCAGGAAGGCACATGCCCTCGAACCAGAGCAGTCTCATCTGCCCCCACACCTGCCTCCTGTAAGACCCCATGATGGTGTGGCTTTTTTCCCACCACCCGCAGGGGTGGAGAGAATGCCTCTCTAATAGCAGTCTTCTTCACGTGCATCCCCACTTTGACTTTACTCGGGAATTATCATCCCCAGATGAGTGCACTGAGACTGGGGCTCTGGGTGAACAAGCTGTAAAACCCCTACCCTCTGGGTGTGACTGTACCCCTGCCACCAGGACATACACCTGTGTGGCTGCATTTTGCCCTCACTCCTGCAGGGTAGGTAAGCAGGCTAGGATTTTAAGGCTTTGCCTCCAGCAAGTTTGTGGCAAAGCTGGGCCCCAGGTTGATAGGTCGGGTATCACATTGTGCCTAGAAGTTGACAGGCCCCTGCTGAAACTGCCTCTTATCTTGGCAGGAAAAGGAGAAGGCCCAGTTGGCAGCAGAAGCTCTAAAGCAGGCGAATCGTGTTTCTGGAAGCCAGGAGCCAAGGCCTGCCGGGGAGAAGCTCTTGGAGTGGCCCGACCAGGAACTGGATCGGGTCAACAGCTTCCTGAGCAGCCGTCTGCAGGAGATCAAAAACACTGTCAAGGACTCCATCCGTGCCAGCTTCAGTGTGTGTGAGCTCAGCATGGACAGCAATGGCTTCTCTAAGGAGGGAGCTGCTGAGCCCGAGCCTCAGAGTCTACCCCCCTCAAACCTCAGCGGCTCGGCAGAGCAGCAGCCTGACATCAACCTTGACCTGTCCCCTTTGACTTTGGGCTCCCCCCAGAACCACACGTTACAAGCTCCAGGCGAGCCAGCCCCACCATGGGCGGAAATGAGAGGCCCCCACCCACCATGGACAGAGGTGAGGGGCCCTCCTCCCGGTATCATCCCCGAGAATGGGCTCGTCAGGAGACTCAACACCGTGCCCAACCTGTCCCGGGTGATCTGGGTCAAGACACCCAAGCTGAGTTACCCCAGCTCCGAGGAGCCAAGCTCAAAGGATGTTCCCAGTTGCAAGCAGGAGCTCCCTGAGCCTGTGGCCTCAGGTGGGAAGCCACGGAAGGGCAAGAGGCAGGGCAGTCAAGCCAAGAAGAGCGAAGCAAGCCCAGCCCCCCGGCCCCCAGCCAGCCTAGAGGTTCCCAATGCCAAGGGCCAGGTCACTGGCCCCAAGCAGCCAGGCAAGGTCCCAGAGCCTCCCAAAGTAGGCAGCTGTGCCGAGGCTGGAGAGGGGAGCCGGGGGAGCCAGCCAGGACCAGGTTGGGCTGGCAGCCCCAAAACTGAGAAGGAAAAGGGCAGCTCCTGGCGAAACTGGCCAGGCGAGGCCAAGGCACGGCCTCCGGAGCAGGAGTCTGTGCAGCTCCTGGGCCCAGCAAGGCCACAGATCTTGCCGCAGGGCAAGGGCCGCAGCCGCCGGAGCCGCAACAAGCAAGAGAAGCCAGCCTCCTCCTTGGGTGAGTGCACCAGGAACCAAGTGGCTGACCCCCTACCCCAGCCAGGCCATGGGGCGGAGGGGCAGCCTTTGTGTATAGGTAACGCTGCCCCCAGACCATAACCCCAGAGGCCTGGCCATGGGCACTGAGCCCTCCTGGCTGTGTCTTCCTAGACGATGTGTTCCTGCCCAAGGACATGGACGGGGTGGAGATGGATGAGACTGACCGAGAGGTGGAGTACTTTAAGAGGTAGGTGTGGGCTGCCTGCTCTCCCACTGTGGAGGACTCCAGGTCCTGCCCACACTCAAGCCCCGTGTTGTGCCTCAGGCCTCAGAAAGGCCTGCTCCCTTGCCCCTGACCCCTTGGGGAGGCTCGCCGCCCCTCTAGGCCCTCTCCCACCAGCCTGCCTGCTGAAAACCCACAGAGCCACTGAGCAGGATGGCACATCTAGGAAGGTACAAGAGATAGGGAGGAGGAGGCATGTCAGGCTCCAAGAACCAGGGCTTTTTCCAGCTTTGTTTGCTTTGTGTCTTCACTTGCACATTCTCTGCTTTGCCTGGGCTGAGGTCAATGAGGCAGTCTAGACCAAGAGTCTAGATGGCCATGAACACACAGCCTACTGATAAATGTCATGGGGTTGGGAAGGATAGAAGGGATAGGGGCTGGCCAGGAGGCCTTCCCAGGAAAGGTGGTAACCAAGCTGAAACCTGAAGAGTAAGAATGAGTTGGCCAGATAAAATGAAAAAGTATTTATGCTGTGGGGGCCAGTGAGTACAAAAGATAAGGGTGAAAGAAACACAGCATACAGTCACCCTCCACATCTGCAGGTTCTGCATCCGCGGATCAAAAATATTCAAGATAAAAAGCACAAAAAATAGCAATACATTACTAAATAATGTGAATTTTTAAAAATTAATATTTTTGGCCAGGCACGGTGGCTCACACCTCTAATCCTAGCACTTTGGGAGGCCGAAGCAGGCAGATCACCTGAGGTCAAGAGTTGGAGACCAGCCTGACCAACATGGTGAATCCCTGTCTCTACTAAAAATACAAAAATTAGCCAGGCCTGGTGGCACGTGCCTGTAATCCCAGCTATACTCTGGAGGCTGAGGCAGGAGAATCTCTGAAACCTGGGAGAGAGGCTGCAGTGAGCTGAGATTGTGCCACTGTACTCCAGCTTGGGCCACAGAGTGAGACTCCATCACACACACACACACAAAAGTATTTTTACAGGCCGTGGCTCACACCTGTAATTTCAGCACTTTGGGAGGTCAAGGCAGGAGGATAACGCAAGGTACTTGAGGTCCAGAGTTCAAGACCAGCCTGGCCAACATGGTGAAAACCCATCTCTACTAACAATACAAAAATTAGCTGGGCATGGTGGCTCATGCCTGTGATCCAAGCTACACGAGAGGCTGGGGCAGGAGAATCACTTGAACTTGGGAGTCAGAGGTTGCAGTGAGTGACGATTGTGCCATCGCACTCCAGCCTGGGCAACAGAGCAAGACTCTGTCTCAAAAATAAATAAATAAATAAAAATTTAATAACTATATAGCATTTAAGGTCTTTAAGTAATCTAGAGATGACTTAAAGTATATGGGAAGGCCAGGCATGGTGGCTTATGCCTGGGATCAGCACTTTGGAAGGCCAAGGTGGGAGGATCACTTGACCTCAGGAGTTCGAGACCAGCCTGGGCAATATAGTGCAACCCCATCTCTTTTTCTAAAGAAAAGAAAACAAAGTATATGGGAAGAGCTGTGTAGGTTATATGCAAATACTACACCATTTTATATAAAGAACTTGTGCATCTGCAGATTTCTGTAT
Organism: Cacajao melanocephalus; assembly: GCA_963573385.1. Classification (NCBI taxonomy): domain Eukaryota; kingdom Metazoa; phylum Chordata; class Mammalia; order Primates; family Pitheciidae; genus Cacajao; species Cacajao melanocephalus. Next base: position 26,770 of record CAUYLG010025063.1, on the reverse strand, counting down.
CTGGGGAGGTCCTGGAACTAATCCCCTGCAGATTCAGAGGGACAACTGTACTTAAGGGAATGATGACAGCCAGCCCAGCAGAGATAGAAAGTCAAATACCAGTTGAGGAGGGAACTGGAATCCCAAGGCAGTCTCACTGTCTTCATACATTGTCCCCCGGGCCCAGTCCAGAAGCCCCCAAGCCAGCAAAGCTCCTATGCCTGCTAAAACCTAATACCTGAAAGCCAAAGAGGTTGTGTAGAGAACCTGGTTTCTTAGTGATGGGGACATGGTACCTTAGGAGTCCAGCGAGGAAGGGAGGGAACCTCTGATTGTCCTTCTCTTGTGTCCCTCAAACCCAACAGGTTCTGTTTGGATTCTGCAAAGCAAACTCGTCAGAAAGTTGCTGTGAACTGGACCAACTTCAGCCTCAAGAAAACCACTCCCAGCACAGCTCAGTGAGGTACACAGACCCCAAGTGTTACATGCACTGCCTCTGCCTGTGCTTGGCTACCTTCTATGCCCCTGCCAGACCATTCTGTGCTCTGGGGCAGAGGGAGTTGGACTTTGGGCATGGGAGCCCTGGCTTCTGCACCTCCACAGCAATGGCACAACTGGCTACAGTCTCCAAAGTCTAGGCCCCATCTCCTCCTACAGCCACTCAGCTGTAGGCCTCTGTTCTTCTATGCCTCCTCCCTGGGCCCTCCTGCCCATGTTCCTGAAGGGCCCCTTCCTGGACTGCCATCCCCTAGGGTATCACCACCAGGGTCTTACCAGCTGATTTTAAAAGTGCCCCGGTAGCTGTTGGACCCATAGGGCTGCCCTCACCCCTAATGTTACCATACCTCGCGTCAAGTCCTACTTCCTGGCCTGGACTCCTCAGTGTAGGCTACCAAGGTGCTTCCCAGCTGAAGCAGTGTAAGAAGGGGCTGGCCCTGAGTGAACATCGTAGAGGACAGCCATCTTGCAGGTCCGACACTTTGTAGGTCATTTAGGCATGGAGGAGTTAATAGGGGCTCCCCGAAGCAGGACAAGTTCCATGAGGATATTGGTAGCCACACTGCCTCCCAGAAGAAGAGACCTGGCTGCCACATGGCTTTGGCATCCCCTCCCAGCCACCCACACAGGTCCTTTTGTCTGAAACTGATGTATCAGATGATGATCTGGATTGGGAACAGAAGACTGGAGAAGGCATTGAGCCTGGAACCCTATTGATGAAGAGAAGGGCAGCTAACAGGCCTTGGCCTGGGCTGGGGGCCAAGTGGCTCTGCAGTTTCATATCTCAGCCCTCAGCTGCACCCCTGGGGTCAGGCCTTTTCTGGCTGGCAACGACACAGCTGTTCTGGAGACAGTGGAAGGCTGAGGCAGGCAGCTGAGCTCACAAACAACTCACTTCCCCTCTGATGGCCCCACCTGTCTTTTTCCTCTTTCCGTTGCCAGAGCAGCTCCTCTCTGGGCCTAAGCAGCAGACTTCCTGGACCCTCAGCTCCCCAGGGGCAGCCCAGAGAGCCTGCAACCAGGGCAGCCTTCAGAGCTGGGGCTCCCTGTGACCTTCGTGCTGCTCCAGAGTCCAGACCGTCTTCCTTACACTTGCTTTAGTCCTCCTCTGCTCTGAGGGGGCTGTGCTCAGTCGGCCCCCTTTGCCAAATTAAGATGCCCACAAGCCCCAGAAGCGTCTTCCAGAGCCAAAGTGCCCTCCCACCTCTCTTCTCCACCTCCATGGGAACCAGGAGCAGCAGAAACCCCAAGCATTTCATCTGTTATCCCTACTGAGAGAAGAAGATGGCATCTCCCACAAGCCCAGTTCTGTCATCCAGGAAATCCAATGCAATCGTCTCCTTCCTCTTGACTCTTTTTTCACCTTGTCTGGTCTCTTTTCCAAGATAGGAGATGCCACTCTCCCCACCCCCTAGTAAGTGCTCTCCTTTGACCCTCTCCACCCTCCTCCCGGCTGTGCACCTAGAGTCAGAGGCAAGAGCACAGCTGCACAGCTGGCCTCCCAGCACCTGCCAATGGACACCACGTGCCAGAGGCTGGATCTACTGGATTGTCCCACACCTTGTCAGGATCCTGGGACTGGGGCTATGTCCCCCAACCCAGTAACCTTCATCCTCTGCTACAGGTGATCCAGGAAATCTGTTCAACATTTTCAGCCCAGGGAACAAAAATAGCCAGCTGTTTCTGCCACCAGAGACCCATGGGGAACCAAATAGCACGGGAAGGCTGGAGCATGAGCTGTTGCTTACTGTGATCCTGCTTTTTTTTCTTTCTCAGGCCCTGCCCAGGCTGAGCTTCTTCAGGGTGTCCTGAGGCTCTGACTGCCAGCTGAAGGCCTACAGTTTTTCCCTCCATGTGCTCCACCTACCCACCTAAGACCCTCTCTGCTCCCCACCATCCTGGACCAACCAAAAGCTGAACGGATGCCACACTGTGCTGGGGCCCCTTGACCTCAGCAGAGCCGCTTCCTGGTGCTATGCAGCCTCCACACTCAGAGCCTGCGGACTGGGCTGGCCTAAGGGCCGGGGCTGATGGTACTGCTGGCCCAACACTGCTCTCTTTGTGTTCGGTTTTTTGTTTTTGTTTTTATTTTATTTTTTTGCAATTCTTTACTTTTGATACTGTGAAGATCTTTCATGCTGAAAGATAAAGCAACATTTGGACACAGAGTTGGCATGTTGGTGATTTGCTGGTCTGGGTGGGGAGGGAGTTGAGGGTGTGCTCAGAAGCATGTGTTCTGCCTTAGTCACTAACCTTAGCATGTGCCATCCATCAGCAGTTTAGTACTGTTGTCCCATTTTACAGATGAGGAAACTGAAGCCAATAGGAAAGTGACTCAGCTGAACTCAGTCTGGCCGATTAGGGTTGAACACAGACTGGTATGACTGGCATCTGTGCCCTTTTCTCCTGTTGGGAGGACTCTGGTATGTTAGCCTAGGGCAGCCCCTTCCCCACTCTTTCTTGTTTCCCTCTTTGCAAGTTGGGTGAGTTGGGGGGGTTGAAGTTGGTCTCTGTGCATATGGATGTAAGAAGAGGTGTAGGAAGGACCCTAAGGCCTTCATGACCTGTAGCCTGGGCCATTAAGGACCCTTATATTGACTTCACACACAGTCAGGGGAAGTTGGGGGTAAATTGAGTTTGTTTGTTTTTTTTTTTTTGTTAATTTTAATTAGAATAAGGCTTTTTAAAAGTTCAACTTTTTTATTTATTTATTTATTTTTTATTTATTTATTTTTTTTTGAGACAGAGTCTCACCCCATCACCAGGCGCCAGGCTGGAGTGCAGTGGTGTGACCTCGGCTCACTGCAACCTCCGCCTCCCGGGTTCAAGCAGTTCTCCTGCCTCAGCCTCCCGAGTAGCTGGGACTACAGGCACGCGCCACCACGTCCAGCTAATTTTTTTGTATTTTTAGTAGAGACGGGGTTTCACCATGTTGGCCAGGATGGTCTTGATCTCTTGACCTCGTGATCCACCCACCTCAGCCTCCCAAAGTGCTGGGATTACAGGCGTGAGCCACCGCGCCCAGCCCAAATTGAGTTTTTTATAAATTAGATCTGATTTTCCAGTGGGGGTGGGACATATAACTGAGGACTTGAGAATTAAGAGGATAATGAACCCTTCTGTAAAGTCAAGCAAACTACCTTATCCCCTGAAATTGATCTGGTTTGTAAATTTAGGCTTTAATATAAGGAGTTTGCCCAAAATGCCCTTCACACACTTGTGTCCGAACTCCATGCCCCAAATTTAGTTTTTGCTCCTAAAACCAACTCGAGCTTACGTGGGGAGCTCACAGGGTCACGAACAGCCATGTATTTGAGTGTTGTGAGCAGGACCAGAAACCATGTCCTCCATCCTTCCCAGGTTGAGACCCACCATGGGACTGGCCGTAAGCACCAGCTTTTTAATTTTTTTTTAGAGAGATGGGGTCTTGCTATGTTGTCCAGGCTGGTCTCAAACTCCTGGCCTCAAGTCATCCTCCTGCCTTGGCCCCCCAGATAGCTTGGATTACAGGAATGAGTCACTGCGCCTGGCGTAAGCTTTTTTTTTTTTTTTTTTAACTAAAGAAGACAGCAGTGCCCACAGACTCACAGTTCCTGGTCCCTGGCCTTTCCCAGTCCCCAAGGGAAATGTGGACACTTCCCTGTGAAACCTTTCTCTGTATTTATTGGCTGTGTTCCTCTCTCCCATGGGCTGTTGTACTACACTCCTGCCCTGCAGTTGAATTGGCAGTGCTACCTACAATTCTGCTTCATCCAAAATTTGCAGGTCTGATCAAGCAGCCCATCTATCTTCAGAAACAGACTTCTGTGAGTGGCATTTGGGACCTTCGTGCCTGGGCCCCAGACTCCAGTACTTGTTCTAGCCATGCTGGACGACCTTCCTCTCCAGTTAGGTCCCATGCCGTCAGGTCTCCCAACTTTCACAACTTTCCTCCTCTCAGTTTACCCTTTTTTCATGAATTCCTGTGTATCCTTCACATCCCAGCCGAGAGGCCATTATACTATGAAAACTATGACCCTTCCGAAAGCGGTACCTTGTCTTAGGATCTTTCTCTTTAACTTCAGTACCAGTTATCTGTCTGTATTTCTAGTCTCAACTAAACCATAAGCTTCTCCCACACCAGGTATGTGTCTTGATTATCTTCTGCTTCAGCGCTGTGCACGATGCCCAGCACATATTCCTGAAGGAAAGAAAGCACGGAGCTGACCAAGTCATTCCTCCTTATAAGTCTCTAATAAAGTTGAAACCACTTACTCTGACAGTCACCGCGCGCATGCTCTGGGCGCAATCTCCTTCTCTGGCCTTAGCTCTGGCTGCCCCATCCTACCCTAAACGCAGTGTGTCTCCTGGTGAATCTGTGTACTTGCACATCGCCAGACCTGTATTCCTCTTACGCCTTGGCCCAGGACGCCTCTCCTGGCCTGAGATTCCCGCGCTTCCCGGGAAGCGCCCCCCAGGCAGCTCTGTTAGAGCATTTACAGTAATAATCGTTTGCATTTATACGGGGCCTCCCAGTTCAAAACCACTGCCATCCGTATCTGATGCGTCCCCCAGTCAGGAGCAGTCAGAGCGGCAGGCTGCGTCTAGCAGTTTATCCAGCAACCCCGGCTGCCCCGGCAGTGATGGAGGCGCACTCTGCCCATGCGAACTCGGCCCGAAACACCTGGCCCTAGAGGGCGCACTGTCCGCCGGCAGGGGCGTGCCCCAGACGCCATGCCCTGGGAGAGGTTGGGCACCTGGCAGGCCGCCCCTACTCGAGATCAGCGGTCTCCACTGCTAGCGTCTTCCTTTTCCCATGGGCTTGGTTGAGCCTTTCAGCGCATGCTCCAAGTCCTCCAATGTCCCACAATCCCTTGCTGTCGCTTTCGACCTCGGTCCTGGCAGCCACCGCGTAACCACCCAGGAGGGCGATAGCAGCTCCGGAGCAAATTTGTCCCTCTGCGTGATCCGGAACTCCGAGGTCATTGCTAGGCGCCGACGTTCGCTTCTTCTCATCGGATTGGGTCCCACGCAAAGATGAGGCGGGGTTTCGCTGTGGCGCACATGCGTGCAGCAAAGAATGGAGGAGTCGGAACCCGAGCGGAAGGTAGGAGCGAGGGGAGGCTGCGCGCGGGTGGGAGCGGGCGGGAAGAAGGGAGCCGGCTGTGTCTGACTCCTGTGTGCTTGCAGCGGGCTCGCACCGACGAGGCAACTGCCGGAGGAAGCCGCTCCGAGGCGGAGGATGAGGACGACGAGGACTACGTGCCCTATGTGCCGTTATGGCAGCGCCGGCAGCTACTGGTGAGGGGCCCGCGTCCGGGGAGGGATGGGGCCGTGACCGCCAAGTCGCAGGGGGCGGGCGTGCCCACGGCTTCTGTGGAGAGGAGGGCTGTCTGAGGAGTGAGCTTCAGTGCACCGGGGCGCGGCCCCCAGGCAAACGAGGGACCGACGGCCTGATCTGAGGGGTAGGGCAGCTCTGCGCCTCGGGCACAGGACCCTCGCCCCAAAGCCAGGACCCTGACGCGGGCCCTATGGACCCCATGCCCATTCTATCTGTGGAACCCGGGTGGAACCTTAGCTCCAGAAGCTGCTGCAGCGAAGACGCAAGGGAGCTGCGGAGGAAGAGCAGCAGGACAGCGGCAGCGAACCCCGAGGTGATGAGGACGACATCCCGCTGGGCCCTCAGTCCAACGTAAGCCTCCTGGATCAGCACCAGCATCTTAAAGAGAAGGCTGAAGGTGGGCTGAACAGCACTGCCTGGGTGGGAAGGGAGAAGCTGAGCCTGACGCACCGTGTTGGTGTCTGTCTGACATCTTCCACTTCTTTTCTCAGCCCGCAAAGAGTCTGCCAAGGAGAAGCAGCTGAAGGAAGAAGAGAAGATCCTGGAGAGTGTGGCTGAGGGCCGAGGTATGGTTGTAGCCAGGATAATGAGGAGGTGGACTCAGTCTCCTCCTACCAGCTTCAGGCATGTTATATCTCAAGGGATCTGGCCTCTCAGAAGCAGGAGCCAGCCCTGAGCCATATCTTTCTCCTCAGCATTGATGTCAGTGAAGGAGATGGCTAAAGGCATCACATATGATGACCCCATCAAAACCAGGTATGTCTGTACAGTCTGCAGTTGCCCTTGCTTAGGATGGTACGTGCAGGAATGCTCCCAGGCCAGCTGTGCCCAGGGCTCTCTTGATCCCTGTTACCCATCCACAGTTGGACTCCACCCCGTTATGTCCTGAGCATGTCTGAAGAGCGACATGAGCGCGTGCGGAAGAAATACCACATCCTGGTGGAGGGAGATGGTATCCCACCACCCATCAAGAGCTTCAAGGAAATGAAGTTTCCTGCAGGTACTCAGGCTGGAGAGAGACCACACTTTTATAATCAAATGCTTGTGAGGTTATGTCCTATTCTCCACTGAGCTCAGCCACATCTGCGTTGGGTCCAGTCACTAGGGCTGGAGGGATAGGAGGAGAAGTTTCTTTAGGTTCCTTGTTGCCGCAGCTGTATGTGTTCACTGTTTGTGCTCTTATAAAGCTTCAGGAGGAAAGTGACATGGGGCATAGACACTGGATAGAAATCTTGGCTGTACCTAGCCTGTGGGCCTTGGACAAGTCTCTTTTTTTCTTTTTTTTTTTTTTTTTTAATCTCTCTCTCTCTCTCTCTGAGCCTCAATTTCATCTTCTGCAACTTGAAGTGGTAGTGCCAATTTTACAGGCTCTGGGGCTCTGAGAAAGTACCTGTGAGTCACGAGGTTGGTGTTGGTTGGTTTTCATAGCCATTCTGAGAGGCCTGAAGAAGAAAGGCATCCACCACCCAACACCCATTCAGATCCAAGGCATCCCCACCATGTGAGTGGACTGTGAACCTGGGGTCCTCGAGGAGGGCAGTAACAGGGAGAAGCAGTGGGTAGGTGTCCTTCATCTTCTGTTGAAATTGACCCTAGGGTCATCCTCTCCCAACAGTCTGTCTGGCCGTGACATGATAGGCATCGCCTTCACGGGTTCAGGCAAGACACTGGTGTTCACGTTGCCTGTCATCATGTTCTGCCTGGAACAAGAGAAGAGGTTACCTTTCTCAAAGCGCGAGGGGCCCTATGGACTCATCATCTGCCCCTCAGTAAGATAGGCTACCCTGGTGGGCAGGGCAGAGACTGGGGCTGCCATCTGGTGCCAGCCTTTGTCCCTCTGCCTACAGCGGGAGCTGGCCCGGCAGACCCATGGCATCCTAGAGTACTACTGCCGCCTGCTGCAGGAGGACAGCTCGCCACTCCTGCGCTGCGCTCTCTGCATTGGGGGCATGTCCGTAAAAGAGCAGATGGAGACCATCCGACAGTGAGTGCTGGTGCTCCCTGCCCCCACCCTCCACCTTCTTAGAGTCCATGGAAAAGCTAAAGGACCCCTTACCTTAGCCACTCCACAGAGCTTCACAGAGGTCTGCTGCGAGTCCATCCCTCAAGGAGCTCCCAGTCTAATGGGGAGGTCAGTTGGGGGAGGACAGAGGGATATGGCCAGGTACTGTGGGAACACAGCAGATGGAAAGGCCCACCATGCTGGGACATCTGGGAGGTGGGAGCTCAGAGAAGGCTTTGCAGGGAAGGTGATATTTGAATTTGGAAGAGGGGCAGTCCAGGCTGAAAGTGCAGAGGTGGACGGCCCAGGAAGGTCAGGGTCATTCAGTGGTCAGTCAAGGAGGCTGAGGCACTGGAGTAGGGCTGGATCCCAGCTCCACCTGTGTCCTTCCCGTGCTGTGCGGGCCACTGCAGACCACCAGAGGCCTTGGGCCCTCTGTTCACAGATGGGCCAGTCCCCATCCTGGAGGCATTCCTAGTCTTAAGGAGATGTTGGCACAGAAAAGGTGAAGCCAGTGTACCAGGAAAGTGCGCCCAGAGTAAAGCCTCTGGAGCTTTAGGACAGCCCCTCTGGGTGAGAGGACTGACCCAGGAGAAGTGGGAAGGGTGTGCCAGGCCAAGCGGTGGCGAAGAAGGCTGCAGTGCCTTGGGAAAGAGTTGTGTGTTATACATAAGGCCCCATAGGTGGTAGGAATGACAAGAAGGGGACAGAGAAAGAAATAGGAAGGAGAACAGAGAGCAGAACAGATGCAGGGTGTCTGTGGAAGGTGACAGGCCAGTGGCCCCAACCTCAGGGTCTCTCCTTGGTCCCCAGCGGTGTGCACATGATGGTGGCCACCCCAGGACGCCTCATGGATTTGCTGCAGAAGAAGATGGTCAGTCTAGACATCTGTCGCTACCTGGCCCTGGATGAGGCCGACCGCATGATTGACATGGGCTTTGAAGGCGACATCCGCACCATCTTTTCCTACTTCAAGGTGCCTGCCCCCTGCCCAGCCAGGGCACCCCTGCACCACCTGACCACCGCACACCACATTGAACTGTGGAGACCCCGTGCCCCCGACCACCCCACCCACTGCTCCTACTTCGTGGGCTGTGTCTCACTTGCTCAGCTTCCCCAGACCCCATGCCCCTCAGCCCAGCCCTGCGTGCCCTTGGTCACAGCCCCGTTCTTCCTCAGGGCCAGCGGCAGACCCTGCTCTTCAGTGCCACCATGCCGAAGAAGATTCAGAACTTTGCTAAGAGTGCCCTTGTAAAGCCTGTTACCATCAATGTGGGGCGTGCTGGGGCTGCCAGCCTGGATGTCATCCAGGTGGGCGGACACCCCTGATGGGCAGTCTTTCACTTGTAGGGGCTGGATCTGACAAGGCACCCTGAAGCTGATTGGAGCCGGGGGTCCACCTTGTGAGGACTGGGGGTTTCATTCAAAGCCCCTGACCCTTAACCAGGGCAATTTTTAGGGCCCCCAACCTCTGGAGGCCAGAGGCTTCTGGCCACCTCCTTATCCAGATGAGGGGCTGTGTGACAGGGCTGTGGCGGGTAAGCCTAACCTAGAGATCACCTGACCTGGTCCCTGTGGTGGCAGGAGGTGGAATACGTGAAGGAGGAGGCCAAGATGGTGTACCTGCTCGAGTGCCTGCAGAAGACACCCCCACCTGTGAGTGCAGCCGGGCCAGGCTGGGGCCAGAGTCCCCAGGACCAGGAAGGGCTTTGGATGGGACAGAGTGCTAGGAGAGGTGAGGTGGGTGCCCAGGCAGTCAGCCGCTGACTTGAGTTGGTCTTTCTGGACAGGTGCTCATCTTTGCGGAGAAGAAGGCAGATGTGGACGCCATCCACGAGTACCTGCTGCTCAAGGGGGTTGAGGCCGTAGCCATCCATGGGGGCAAAGGTCAGGGTGGTGCAAGCACTGGCATGGACCCTGCAGCTATAGCGGCACTTCACCTAACACCTTCCCCTGCCTGGTCAGCCTGCCACTTCCCTACTCCCACGGTGGCTCTAACAGTGTCTACCTGACCCTCCCCAGACCAAGAGGAACGGACTAAGGCCATCGAGGCATTCCGGGAGGGCAAGAAGGATGTCCTAGTAGCCACGGATGTTGCCTCCAAGGGCCTGGACTTCCCTGCCATCCAGCACGTCATCAATTATGATATGCCAGAGGAGATTGAGAACTATGGTAGGGGCCTGGAGCCCAGGGGTACGGGCTAGGCAGGGGAAGGGCCAGGCCAGGCCCCTAGTGTCCAGGAGTGGGCCAGAGGCTCTGTCCCTCTCTCCGCAGTACACCGGATTGGCCGCACCGGGCGCTCAGGAAACACAGGCATCGCTACCACCTTCATCAACAAAGCCTGTGGTGAGTCTCACCAGAGCCACTTCAGCTGTTCCCTGGGTCCCCTGCCTGTGGCCACCCAGGTTCTGGCTGCAGGGCCCAGGGTGGGGCCTGATGCTTCCCCACTCCTCCCCCAGATGAGTCAGTGCTGATGGACCTCAAAGCCCTGCTGCTGGAAGCCAAGCAGAAGGTGCCACCCGTGCTTCAGGTGCTGCACTGTGGGGACGAGTCCATGCTGGACATCGGAGGTGACTGCGGGGTGGGAGCCATGAGTCCCCAGCCGGCGGGTGGCAGGGAGGGGTACTGGGAGTCAGAAACACACAAAACAGGTCCACGCTGGCCATCGGTGGACCAAGGGTGCCTAATGGGAGGCCCAAGATCCAGGGCGTGGATCCCAGCCTGTGACCTTGCTGACCCCTATCTCCATTCTCCCAGGAGAGCGTGGCTGTGCCTTCTGCGGGGGCCTGGGCCATCGGATCACCGACTGCCCCAAACTTGAGGCTATGCAGACCAAGCAGGTCAGCAACATCGGCCGCAAGGACTACCTGGCTCACAGCTCCATGGACTTCTGAGACAACAGTCTTCTTTCGTCTCCAGGAGGCCTCAGTCCCCAGGACTGCAGCCACTCTATGCACACACAGCAGGCCACTGGACAGAACCAGCATCCTCAGCCCAGCTGGCCTGGGCTGGGCCAGGCTAGGCCTGGCTGCCTGTTCCCTGTGCCCCTCAGAATTACTATTTTTGTTTCTTTTCACCCCAGCTGCCATTAAAGCACAAACCTCTATCCCAGCCCTGGCCCTGTGTCTGTGTTTCGCCTTGTCTGTCCCCTGGTTCCTGGGCAGACCTCGCCTCTGACCACCGGAGCCCCTCTGAGGCAAGGCCCCGGCATCTCCCGCTAGCACTGCCAACACCCAGCCTGCTGGTACTTGGCTGTGGAAGGAGTCAATGAGTAGGTTCCCACCTCTGGGAACTCAGGGTCTCTCCATTGGGCTGTCTGCATTTATGACTCGAGGAGGGAATTATGACACATTGGCAGGCCAAGGAGAAATGGTTGGATTCTCTGGTCTCTGGCCACCTGTCACAGCCCCCAGCCTCACTCTTCGTGTCAGTAGTGTGATGTTTCAGGGGCTTCTCCTGAAGCCCCTTGGGAGGCTGCTGCTTGCTTCAGGCCCCTCACCCACTGCACGCCTGCTTCAGCCACCCGTAGGAAGCCCTCTGCTCCATCGACCAAGGAGGTAGCAGATGTCATAGAGCTGCTGTTCAGGCCACAAGCTCCCCCTAAGCATGCTCTGTGCCCAGCTCTGAGCTGCAAGGACCTAGATGGGCCAGGGAGATGGCTGCCAGGGAAGCTCTCAGTGAGGAGAAAGAAAGATGCACATGCAGATATATGGACGGCAGTCACAAGACCGCTGGCAGATGAAGCAGCATCTCAGCATCTGGCAAGAGGTAGGCAGGGAACGGCACAGGTGGCTGCAGTTCCTTGGTGCCAGGCCCTTTGTACATATGGCCACAATGCTCATTCCAGTGGGACGGTGGTTGCTCAAGCCATATTTGTCACTTGGTGTGTGGCCTTGGGCAAGTTACTTAATTTTTCTGAGCGCTGATTTCCTCACTGTTGCAATGGCCATGAGAAAGCAAAGGACGTGGTGTCCGAGGCATCTGGAGCTCAGGGCTGCCTGGGCCACAGTGGGCACAGAGCCAGATGCCAGGAGGTCTTTAGGAAATATTTCCTGGCCAAGTGCATGCCCAAACAGCCTTTCTCAGCCTGCTTCCATGTTCTCTCCCAGAGGTGGCACTGAACGTGAGGCTGTTCTAGAATAAAGATACATACAGCCCCACTACTGGCCTGCTAGGCTAGCCAACAGAAAGAGCCCCCAGCAGGAAGCAAAGCTTTAAATGAACATGTGACCTCTCCGGGCCCCACTGGGACCTGCCACCCACACTCACGTGGTTGGAGCCATTCAGGGGTGTGGATCCCATGTGGACTGGATGCCCGGTGTGAGCGTATACTGCGAGGGCCTTTGTGTTCTTGGCGTGGAGTGGCCAGGGAAGGCCTCCAGGAGGAAGACACAGCCCACTGCCCCAAGCAGCATGGCGGTGAGGGGGCCCTGGAGGGGCTGGTCTGGGGAAATGAGACTGGGGGAAATGGAGGCCAGAACATACAAGCCCCTGAGTGTTGGGCTAAGGAGCCTAGGCTGCACCCCAGGAAGGGGAGAGACAGGGTTGGTCTTGGGTTGTAGCGAGTGCTGCAGAGGTCAGTGGCCCCTGGGGGAGATGCCAAGGCTGGCGATGGGCAGCGGCTTGTGTGGTGGAGAGTAGCAGGTGAACATGAGAGAGATTTCAGGGAGAAAGAAGAGGTGAGGCCCTCAAGCCAGGACGCTGAGTGGGAAAGCCGGGAGTTGGCTAGAGAAGGCAGGGCCAGGGAGTGTCAGGCCCAGGGTGCGCAGCTGCCCAGGGTGGGATGGGGGAGGGGTGGGAGCTCATGACTCGGGAGCCAGGCTGCGGTCAGACGCTCATGCCCAGCTGACCCAGGTGCAGGTGCGGGCCATTTGCCTTCAGGTGGCCAGGGGCTCCTTCTGGGCAAGTGTGGGCCCCTTGGGCAGCCAGAACCCCAGGGAGGAAATATGTGCAGCCCTCAGCCCCTGAGGTAAAGACAGGAGTTTTCGCTGAAGAGAGGCTCCCCTCCCCCCAGCCTGCAGCTGCCTCTGGACGGAGGGACGGGAAGTGGCCAGAAGGGGAAGTGTGAGGAGTTCCCGTCCAGCCTGTCATCAGTCTCCCCAGGTCTTGAAGCAGCAGCCCTGCCCTTGGCTATGGCCATGGAACCCCTGGAGACCCCCGTCAAGGACGGCATCCTCTACCAGCAGCATGTCAAGTTTGGCAAGGTGGGGATCCCTGGCTGCCAGGCAGCTGCCAAGGACCAATAGGGGGCAGAGAACCCTCTCCCAGGTCAGACAGCCCAGGCAGACATGGGAGACTTGGGAAGGGAGTCAGGGTGGAGGATCCCACCCAGGTACGGGGAGTGGAACAGAGCCTGGGTCTCGTCCTGAGACAGATAGGGCTGAGCAGACCCTGTCTTCGAGAGAGATGGGAAATACAGGAGCGGGAGAGGGTAAAAGGCTCAAACCTCCCAGCAGGGAAAAACCTCATGGTCTCTGACCCATAGAATACTGGCACCGAGGGCCCTAGGGAGGGCGAGGGGCTGAGCTGCAGGAGGCCCCAAGGGTAGAGCCCCTCCCTGCAGCAGCACTGTCCTGAGAGCAAGGAGGCAGGGAGTTCACCTCTCCTTGGCAGCAGCCCCACACCCCACAGCTCAGCTGCAGCTGCTGCCCAGGCAGATAAACTGTGGGTTTCCTTTGCTTGAAGCTATTTGCATGTTTCCTTCCTTACCAGCGTGAGGCGGAGGCCTCCCTCCCACCCCAGCCCTTGGCCTGTGGCCCAAGTGCCCCTTTTTTGGAGGTGAGAGGGAACCAACATAATGGCAGTGTCTGGTGGTTGGCCCAGCCACTGGATGCTTTACAGACATGACCCAGTAGCACCCCCAATTCGTGTTCTCATGGCCTTTTGAGAGACGACACGGATGCTTGTGGAGGTCACAGTTAGGAAAGAGCAGGCTGGGATTTGAACCCGGGGCTGACCAAACCCAAGCACGGCCAAGGCCTTCCCTAGCACTCTGAGAAACTGGGGAGCAGAGGCCCACTCCTGGCTGGGAGCGTTTGCTGAGCAGCTTGCGCTGAGCCAAGTGGCACAGAGAATCTGCCACCCAAGGGTCTCCTCCCTCTCCCTCCTCTCCTGCAGAAGTGCTGGCGGAAGGTGTGGGCTCTGCTGTATGCAGGAGGTCCATCAGGCGTGGCACGGCTGGAGAGTTGGGAGGTCCGGGATGGCGGCCTGGGAGCAGCAGGTGACAGGTCGGCGGGGCCTGGCCGGCGAGGGGAGCGACGGGTCATCCGCCTGGCTGACTGTGTGTCCGTGCTGCCAGCCGACGGTGAGAGCTGCCCCCGGGATACTGGTGCCTTCCTGCTCACCACTACCGAGCGAAGCCACCTACTAGCTGCACAGCACCGCCAGGCCTGGATGGGCCCCATCTGCCAGCTGGCCTTCCCGGTGAGTGCAGCAGGCAGGTGGGGTGGTTGGGCTGGGGCACCTGCCCCCCACTTGTTCACCTCCATGCTCAGTCACATCCCGACACCCAGCAAGCTCCACTAAGCACCTATAAGCCTGGGAAAAGTAAATCTGTAACGACTCTCGGAGGGCCATGCGTGCCATGGAGAAAATGGACTGCCAGGGAAGCAGGAGGAAGTGAGGGAGCAACAGGCAGGGTGGCCAGGTAAGGCCTCTCAGAGGAGGGCCCTGAATGCCAGGAGCCTGCTGGGCAAAGGTCTGAGGACAGGGGCAGCCTGGGAAGCCGCAAACAGAGGGAGCGCGTGGGCAGAGGCCCCGAGGCTGGACAGTGTGGGGTGTTCAAGGGCAGAAAAAAGGTGACATGGTTGGAAGGGAAGGAGTGGGAAGGAGCCCAGGAGGAGCCCAAGTTGGGGAGCCTGGGAGAGCGGCTGAAACACCCCGGGCCATGTGTGTGGTTTTGTTCTGAGTGAGAAGAGAAGCTTTGGAGGGTTTAAGGCACACATACTTGTAAAGCCCGACAATGTCTGTGATGGGTCAAATGGAAGTGAGCCTGGGGTTCCTCAGAGTTAAACAGAGTTACCATGTGACCCACAGGTCTACTCCTAGGTGTGTGCCCAGGAGAACTGGAACAGGTGTTCAAACGAAACATGTACATGTGAGGCAGGAGGATCGCGTGAGCCCCCGAGGCCGAGGCTGCAGTGAGCCATAATGGTGGAGATGAAAAGATCCACATGTACATGAATGTCCACAGCAGCACTACTCACGGCCACCAGATGGTGGAAACAGCCTCATGGCCAACAGCTGACAAATGGATAAACAAAATGTGTCTGTCCATAAGATGGAATATGACTCAGCCATAAAAACGAACATGCCAGGCACAGTGGCTCACGCCTGTAATCCCAGCACTTTGGGAGGCCAAGGTGGGAGGATTGCTTGAGCCTAGGAATTCAAGATCAGCCTGGGCAACATAGTGAAACACTGTCTCTTAAAAAAAAAGAAAAGAAAAGAAAGGCTGGGCGCGGTGGTTCATGCCTGTAATCCCAGCACTTTGGGAGGCTGAGGCGGGCAGATCACAAGGTCAGGAGTTTGAGACCAGCCTGGCCAACATAGTAAAACCCCGTCTCTACTAAAATACAAAAATTAGCCGGGCATCGTGGCAGGCGCCTCTAATCCCAGCTGCTCGGGAGGCTGAGGCAGGAGAATCACTTGAACCTGGGAGGCGGAGGTTGACTGCACTCCAGCCTGGGCAACAGAGCAAGACTCTGTCTCAAAAAAGAAAGAAAGCAAGCAATGTACAGACACTAGGTAACTCCACAGGGATAGAAATCAGAGGAGTGTTGCCGGGGCCTGGGGGAAAGCAGAGATGGGGCATGAGTGCTCATGGGTACAGGGTTTCCATGTGGGGTGATGGGTAAGATCGGGAACTAGACGGTGGCAATAGCTGTACGACCTTGTGAATACACTAAAAAGCACTGGGGGTACACTTTAAGATGTAAGATGGTTAAAATAGTTAAATTTTATGTTCTCTGTATTTTATCATATTTTAAAAATCAATAAAAGGCAGTTGAGGTTGGGCACGGTGGCTCACGCCTGTAATCCCAGCACTTTGGGAGGCCGAGGCAGGTGGATCACCTGAGGCCAGGAGTTCGAGAGCAGCCTGGCCAATATGGGAAAACCCCGTCTGTACTAAAAATACAAAAAATTAGCCAGGTGTGGTGGCAGGCACTTGTAATCCCAGCTACTTGGGAGGCTGAGGCAGGAGAATCATTTAAACCTGGGAGACAGAGGTTGCAGTGAGCCGAGATTGTGCCACTGCCCTCAAGTATGGGCAACATCAGAGTGAGACTCCATCTCAAAAAAAACCAAAAAAACAAAAAAATACAAAGGCAGTTGACAGCAAGGAGCCAGGTGAGGAAGCTCTGGCATTTGACCTGGCCATGCTGCTCTGGGCCAGGGTGGTCCTGGTAGAGGAGCTGAGTGGGAAAGAGCCCTAAGGACATGCTGAAGGCCTGGGTGTGGGGATGAGGCTTAGGCAGAGGTTGGGGGCACCTCGAAGGGTTGCAGCAGGTGGTTGTGGAGAGATGAAGGAAGACACCTGGGGCACCGCTCCCTGCCCAGCTCACACATGTGTCTCGGCCCGAAGGCTCCTGTCCCTGCACTGCTGTAGGCTGTCAAAGATATACAGGAGCCGGCCTAGGCCCCAGCCAAGCCCAGGGGCTGTAGGGGACATCCTGTTGTGTGGCCCGTGATCCGCAGCTCTCAGACACCCTCAAGCACAGCACCTCTTTCCCAGCCCAGCACTCTCAGTGGGGAGCCAAGTGGGGGAACAGGCTCAGAAGGGGACCTAAGCTTTTGCAGTGAGCTGGGCAGAGCTGGAACTGGAACCCAGGTCCCTGGAGGCCCTGGCTTGTGGTGGAGTCCTGGGGTACTGACCCCAAGGGAGGGGACAGGGCATGGGAGTGGGGTGGTCTCACCTCTGACTTGAACTCATTCCCCAGAGCACAGGGGAGGCCTCCTCAGGATCCACAGATGTCCAGTCTCCCAAGAGGGACCTGGTCCCCATGGAGGAAAACTCCATTTACTCTTCCTGGCAGGAAGGTAAGTCAGGGGAGGTGCAAAGGCAGCTTCAGCCCCCCTACACCCAGGGCTGGGTCTTTGGGGGACTGACGGGGCTGTCCTGGCCACTTGCCACAGTGGGCGAGTTTCCTGTGGTGGTGCAGAGGACCGAGGCTGCTACCCGCTGCCAGCTGAAGGGGCCAGCCCTGCTGGTGCTGGGCCCAGATGCCATCCAGCTGAGGGAGGCCAAGGGCGCCCAGGCCCTCTATAGCTGGCCCTACCACTTCCTGCGCAAGTTTGGCTGTGACAAGGTGAGGTGCAAGGGTGAGAAGGGTAGGGGGCTGACACCCTGGACCCTCCTGCTAATCCCCACCCATGTTGCCTGTGCCTAGGGTGTGTTCTCCTTTGAAGCCGGCCGTCGCTGCGACTCGGGCGAGGGCCTCTTTGCCTTCAGCAGCCCCTGTGCCCCTGACCTGTGCGGGGCCGTGGCCGGGGCCATCGCCCGCCAGCGGGAGCGGCTGCCAGAGCTGGCCAGGTCCCGGCCCTGCCCCCTGCCACGGGCCACCTCTCTGCCCTCCCTGGATGCCCCTGGAGAGCTGCAGGAGATGCCACCAGGGCCCGAGCCACCCACCTCCAGGAGGGTGCGCCTGGCCGAGCCTGGGCCCCAGAGCCTACCTCTACTGCTAGGCCCAGATCCCAACGATCCGGCGTCTGGGCTCTATGCCTCAGTGTGCAAGCGTGCCAGTGGGCCCCCAGGCACTGAGCACCTCTACGAGAACCTGTGTGTGCTGGAGGCCAGCCCCACGCTGCATGGCGGGGGACCTGAGCCCCAGGAGGGCCCAGGCGGCCGCAGCCCCACAGCCAGCCCCATCTACCACAACGGCGAGGACTTGAGCTGGCCTGGCTCCGCCCACGACAGCACCCTGGAGGCCCAGTACCGGCGGCTGCTGGAGCTGGAGCTGGATGAGGCGGGGGTCACAGGCAGCCCTGGTTCTCAGGCAGGCTTCAAGGCCAAGCTGGTGACACTGCTGAGTCGCGAGCGGAGGAAGGGCCCTGCCCCCTGTGACCGACCCTGAACGCCCAGCAGAGTGGTGGCCAGAGAGGAGAGGTGCTTTCCCTGGGACAGGAGGGTGGGCTATGGGCAAACAGGGGGCCCCTGCGGACACACGCCTGTGTCCACCCTGGCCTGCACGGACAATGCAGACCACATGTGGAGGATCCTGCCCTGCCCTTCGCATGTACAGTGTGCAGACTTGCAGATAATAAAGCTCAGAGCAGCTCCTAGTAGGGGCACTCACAGCACACACCCCCGCTTGCAATCACTGCGGCCAACACCAGCGCCCTGGGCCGATTCCAGCGACACAGGTGACCTGGGCCTGACCTGCCACCCATGGGCTCAAATCCACTGAAGCAGATGGACAAGATGCAGATCATTAGGGCTCCACGTAGCCCTGCACAGCCAGAGTGACACAAAGAGGCAGGCGGAGGGAGGGAACTGTGAGGCTTGCTTGTCAGACTCAGGAAGGAGTAACGTGAGGGCCCAACTGGAGACCCGGAGGCCAGAGCTGGGGAGGAGGCAATGGGGGCAGGGGGCAGGTGGAAGGGATTTCAGAGACACACTCGCCCAAAACGCTTGTTCCCTGCTGAAACTCCAACCATTTGCAGATACTTCTTGGAACCCCAGGCCTCAGTCTCCTCATCTGTAAAGGAGAGAGAACAAATGACTTATTAGGCATATTCCTTGATGAGAGTTTTGCTGCGTGCCTACTCAGTGCCAGGCACTGGGGGACACGGCCGTGTTCAGGACAGCTTTGGTCCTGTTCTCCGGGTGCCAGCATTCCAGAAGGAGAGAAGTTTCCTGAAGACTGAATGCTGTGTTCCCTCCTCTGCTCCTGTCACCATCCTAGGAGCCAGCCATGCTCACAAGCATCGCGCCTCCAGGGGTCTGGCTGCTTGGCCCTCACCACAACCCCACCTCAGCTGCCCACACCCTTGGCACATCCTGGACCTCATCTTCATGACGGACACACCATTTTTGCTCTCTCCTGTCCAAGCCTTACCCTCCAGCCACCGCCTCCTTCCAGCTCACTTCCTCTAGCATGGCCAATACCACCCCTGCCCAGCGTGTCGACCTGCAGGGACCCTTTTCTGGCTCTTTGAGGCCTCTGCCCACCATCCCCTCTTTCTTCCACGTAGCTTCTGTGTCCACCATGGAGTCCCTTCCCCGCTCTCCTCTCTCCTTTCATCCTATTGGTCTGGCAAAGCCCCGGTCTTTGGGTGAACCCAGACCTCCTCTGTGCCTGCACACAGCTGCCCACAGCCAGAGAAATCCATTTAAGCAGGCTGCCTGCATCTTCCTTAACAATGCAAGGCAGACGCTCCCTGCCACCGAGACCCTGTTCTCTAGAGGGGCAGCTTTTCTCCTCCCCAGAACCTCTTCTCTGTCTCCACCCAGTGTCTCCTCACAGGCATACTGGGGAAAGAGGTCAGTCTCCCCCACCTCATCTGCAAGTGTTCCAGCATCCATCTGTCTTCTCCTTCCTGCCCCTACAGTAGAAGAAGTGTCTGTCTCCAGCATATGCTCTGATCCCAGCTCCTCTCACCTGAGTCTGGAAAACTGCGCTGTCCCCTCTGTCTCCTGGACCCATTCATCCTAGCAGCAGCAGCTCTTCCAGCCACACACAAACATGCCCTGTAATTTCCCATCTTAAACCTTCCCTTGACCTCACATTCCCCTTTAGCCACCTCCCTGTTTCTCTGTTCCTTTTCACAGCAAAAACTCTTCAAAAGAGTTGTTGATTACTTTCATTTCCACTTTCTCACCCACATTCTCCCCTTAATTAACTCTCCTTCATCCCCATGATGCTATTATGCGGCTCCTATTTGAATCACCATCTTTATTCTCCAAAAGCAACAAGGCCTTTGACTTCTCAGCAGCATTCAACTCTGGTTCTGGAAACACCCCCACTGCCTGGTTTTCCTCCTACCTCACAGATCTCTCCTTCCCAGACTCTATTGCCGTCTTCTCTGAGTTCTTCCCAGGGCTCTAGGCTCAATACAGTGTAGCTCAACCCTGGCTACGTAAAGAATCTCCTGAAAGCCCTTAAAAATGTCCATGCATGTCCTGTGAGTGACCTACCAAGAGAATAAAAGATTTAAAAAATCAAATGTCCATGCCTGGGCCCATACGCAGGGGCTCTGATTTCGTCAGTCTGGGTAGGTGGGGTCTGGGCATCAGTGTTCGTTAGATTTCCGGATGACTGTAGTACGCAGCCCAGGTTGGGAACCATTGGCCTCAGCGAGCCAGTCAGTCGCCAGGTGTCACAGACCCTCTAGATGGTGGACTCCGACCTCCCCCTGAGCTCCAGATTTAGGAATCCCACTGCACATGAGACATCTGGATGTGGAAAAGGCATCTCCAGATCCCATGTGTGAAAGGGGGTTGGGGGAATGGAGATTCTGGTGCCTTCCAGGGTGTGTGTGGACACACGCAAAGCCTGGAAGGAGGCTAGAGCCATGGGGAGGAAGATTTCAGCTCACTCAGGCAAGCACTTCTGGATGAGTAAAGTCTTACAACAAGCTGAGGCCAAGAGGCAGGCAGCTGGGGTGCTGCTGCAGGCACCCCTCCTCCCTACCATAGCAAGCCCAAGGCTAGCCTGAGCAGCACAACAAATCCCAGGACACACCGAAGGTCACCCAGAATCAAAGGCATGGCCAGAACTGGAGCCCAGGACTCTGGGCACCCAGCATGGCGTCCTTTCCTTTATTAGAATTCTGAACTTCTTTGTTTCATAGGGATTTCTGTGATATTCCAACCAGACTGTGGGAAAGAAAGACCTTGGAAATCACCAGGACTCTAGGGGCCTGGGCCTGGAGCCGCAGGAGTCTCAGCCACCAGGGGGCGCTGTCTCCCAGTCCAGTTCCTGTTGCTACCCAGGAGCTGCCTGCGCTGGGAGGCTCCCCGGGCCCCATACAGACCAGAGCCTTGCACCAGTCCAAGGAATGGGAGCCCAGGGTCCTCTCTGCTGGAGGACTGTCAGGACCCCCAGGCTGCTGCCTCTTCCTTTGCTCATTTGCTGTTTCACTTTGTCAATCCTTTCTTCGTGTGTTCATTCACATCCACTGTGTGCAGGCCCCAGGGAAATACTGGACAAGTCACACAAGCTGTGTGTCTTCATTGTCCTAACAAAGAACGCACCCTGGAGAGAGCACCACAGAGTCCCCATTCCTCCAATCTCCCTCCACACATGGAATCTGGAGATGCCGTTTCCACTTCCAGATGTCTCGGGTGCCGTGGGATTCCTAAATAAACAAACAATACAGAATGTCAGATGGTGGAGAGTGCTATGGGGAAAAATAAAGCAGAGAGAGGGCCTAGTGTGTGATGCAGATGAGGCATCAGGGGATTGCTGTTTTAGATGTGATCAGGGAAGGCCCTTGGAGAAGGTAACATGTGAGCAGAGAGAGACCTAAATAAAGTCAGAAGCCTGTTGCTGAGATGCCTGGAGAAAAGTGTTTCAAGGGCCAGGCACGGTGGCTCACGCCTGCAATCCCAGCACTTTGGGAGGCCAAGGCAGGTGGATCACCCAAGGTCAGGAGTTCAAGACCATCCTGGCCAACGTGATGAAACCCCATCTCTACTAAAAATACAAAATTAGTCGGGCATGGTGGTGCATGCCTATAATCCTAGCTACTTGGGAGGCTGAGGCAGGAGAATCTGGGAGGCGGAGGTTGCAGTGAGCCAAGCTTGCACCACTGCACTCCAGCCTCGGTGACAAAGCGAGGCTCTGTCTCCAAAAAAAGAAAAGTGTTTCCACCAGAGGACCTGGAAAGTGGAGAGGCCCTGAGGCAGGAACATGTTTGACCTCCTGGAGGAACTGTAAGTGAGGTCAGGGTGGCTGGAGTGGAGGGAGCAAGTGGTAAGAGTCAGACCCAGTTCATTCATGTTCTGTAGGTCTTAAGGACTTTAGTTTTGAGTGCAATATGAGCCCAATGCTAAAAGCTGAGAGTGACATGGTGGTGTAATTTTAGCTTTAAAAATATCACTTTGGCTGCTCCATGAAGAATCTGGAGGGGGCAAGGGTGAAATCAGGGGTGCCAGTTAGGAAACTGTCACAGGGGCGCAGACACAAGATGGCAGTAGCTGGGACAATGGTGGCAGCAGTGGTTAGTTATGAAACATGTTGAAGGTGGAATTTGTAGAATCTAGGGGAGGACAGAGAGAAGAGAAAGGAAGAATAACTTTGTTTCTGCTGAACCGGTTGGATGAATGCTGGCGGCATTTCTTGAAGTGAGGAAGGAGTTAGGGAGGTGGGAAAGGCACAAGTTTGAATTGGGCCATGATGGTCTGAGATACCTAGTACAGTGGTTCCCCAACTTTTTTGGCTGGAGGGACTGGTTTCATGGGAGACAATTTTTCCACGGACTGGGGATGGGGTGGGCATGATTTCAGATGGTTCAAGTGCATGACATTTATCATTAGAGTCTTTTTTTTTTTTTTGGAGACAGAGTCTCACTCTGTTGCCCAGGCTGGAGTGCAGTGGTGCCATGTTGGCTCACTACAACCTCTGCCTCCCGAGTTCAAGTGATTCTCCTGCCTCAGCTTCCCAAGTAGCTGGGACTACAGGCATGCATCACTATGCCCAGCTAATTTTTGTATTTTTAGTAGAGACAGAGTTTCACCATGTTGGCCAGGCTGGTCTCCAACTCCTGACCTCAAGTGATCCACCCACCTCAGCCTCCCAAAGTGCTGGGATTACAGGCGTGAACCACTGCATCTGACCCATTATCATTAGATTCTCATAAAAAACGAGAAATCTAGATCCCTTGCATGCACAGTTCACAGTAGGGTTCACGCTCCTATGGGAATCTAATGCTGCCCCTAAACTCAGCTTCTCTGGCTTGCCGCTGCTCACCTTCTGCTGATCTAGTAAACATCTAGGCGGGCTTTTGGATAGTTGAGTCTGGAGTTCTTGGGGAGAGTTGAGGCTGGCCATGAAACGTGGGATGCCTTGGCATATAGATGGTGTTGAAAGCCACAGGACTGCATGGGGTCTTAGGGGATGAGCATAAAGAGAGGCTACATCAGACAGCCAAGGCCAGAGGCAGAGGAGGAGACCCCGGAGGAGGATGGGAAGGAGAGGCCAGTGGGGCAGGGAAAAGCTGTGAAGCCAGGGAAACAGGGTGTTTCCGGGAAGAGGATCAACCTGGACCAGTGCTGCCCCTAGGCAGGGCAGGATGAAACTGAACCACCATGGATTCCATGGCCCGATGGCCTCCAGGCCACTGGGGACCTTGAGAAGAGAGATCTCAGGGGACTGGTGCGCACAAAAGCCTGACTGGCATGGCTTCAAGAGATAACCGAAGGAAAGCAAGTGGAGACGCGATAAACAGACAACTCCCTGGAGGAATTTTACTCTCAAGAGAATTAAAGGGTAGTAGCTGGAGAGGGATGTGGGGTCAAGAGAAGGTCTTTAACGATGAGAACTCTCACGGCGGTTTGTGCAGAAGAGGGCGGGTGTGATGACAGTGGATGGAGAGGGGAGAACTGCAGCAACCATGTCCTAGGAGGAGCTGACTCGCTTGCTCCACACCAAGCGAGTGGAGGGTGGACGCCCCTTCCCTCACCCCGACACCCACTTGCACTCAGTGTCCGCTCCGCCGGCCATAGTGCCCGGCTGAGCGCGGGGCCAGGACTCTAAGGACGCCTTCCCCGAGGCGCAGCCCGTTCTGGCCGGGGTGGAGCAGGACGCGGCGCTTCCGACGGGGCGCGGGCCGGGTCGGGGCTGCGGGGCTGCGAGCGAGGGCAGGGTCCGCAGGCCAGGGGCCACCGGCGTCCGCTCCTGCCCTGTTTTCCTGCCTTCGGTACAGCGTTGCGCAAATCTAGCTCTAAATGCCCCTGTCGGCCTCAACTTTCCCACCTCGACTTTCTCCTCCAGCCCGGATTTAGAAATTCTGAGCCCCCGACGGTTGCGCCAAGGATATCGACCCTTGTGGTGGCCCTGCAAAGCGAGTATGATCGCCCCAGTTTTCTGAGTATGAAACGAAAGTTTAGACACGACAAGGTCCCAGCTCCGTCTGGTTGGAAGGGCCGCTTTCCTCCCCGTCCGCCAGCGGGTGGTGCGAGGGACTGGGCAAGGCAGCGCCTCCCTAATGAGGCGACCCGCAACCCCGCCCCGCCCGCTCCGGCTCCGCCCCGCCCGCCCCGGCTCCGCCCCACTGCCCAGACCGGGTCGGTGAGGCCTCCCAGCCTGAAGCCCGAGGGGACTTCGTGATTGGGCGGGGCGGAAGAGCTGGGTGGGGCTTTCCACCAGCGGAGAGCGGCTAGTGGGCGCGGCCCTGCGAGGGCGTGGTCTGCTGCCCCGCCCCCTCCCGCGCTCTCAAAGCGGAGGGCGGCTGCGGGGGCGGGGTCAGAACACTGGCGGCGGATCCCAACGCGGCTCCCTGGAGCCCGACACCGAGCAGCGCCCCGGCGGGGCCGAGCAGGTATCGACGACCGCGCGGGGCGTCTTGGGCTGGACCAGGCGGGCGCCCGGGGCCTGCTGAGGACCACAGAGGGCTCTGGGGGTCGTGATCCAGGTTGTGATTCCTCCCGCGGGCTCTGGCCCCTGCCTCCGCCCCCGCCCCCGCCTTCCTGCCGCGAAGCCGGCTGCGGCGGAGCCGATTGGCGCCTGCGCTGCTTCCTGCGGCCGGGGCCAGTCCAATGCGTGGGGCCCGGGCGGGGGACTAGGGGAAACTGAGTCACGTCGGTGTAGGAGCACTTCTGTGTGGGAGGCACCACCCCCACTGGGCTCCGGGAAGGATCCCCCTCCAAGCTATGGTTTAGGGTCCTGGCCCCAACCTGTCTCCACAGGGGCCACACCCCACTCCCGCCTTACCCCTTCAGCACCCAGGGGTCCCGCCCTGGCTCCCAGCAGCCTCCACTGGTCCAGGAATGGCTAGGATCCGCTGCAGCCGCCTCCCTCCCCTCCCCTCCCCTCCCCCTCGCATCCCAAGCCCCCGTGTGCTCCCTCCGCTGGCTCTTCGCACAGTGTCAGCTTACACGCCTTATATAGTCCGAGCAGGCTCCAGCCGCGGCCTGCCTGCCGGGACCTGGGGGCGGGGGAGAGGAGAGCCGGCCCCTGACTCACCCGGCCACCCGAGACTCCAGGCTGGCTGCCTTGGGAGGAGGCCGCACCAGTTTAGTCCCTTGGCCCACCCCTGGTTGAAAAGAACCTCGAGCTTGTATTTAGGCACCCCTCACCGTTCCAGTACCTAGGGGACGGAGGCTGCTCCTTTTTCCAAATTGAGGTACGCCAGCCAGCAGCACAGCCCAGACTGACAAAATACCTGCCTACTATACCTTGGGTGTGCTCAGCCGTTGCCCGTGCCTGCCTGGCCCCTATCCAAGGCTGGTATCCTGAGCTGGGCCGGCCTGCCTGCGTGCCCACCATGCTGGTAACACCTTCTCTTCTTTCCTCTCAGAAACCGGCATCATGGATTCCTTCAAGGTAGTGCTGGAGGGGCCAGCACCTTGGGGCTTCCGGCTGCAAGGGGGCAAGGACTTCAATGTACCCCTCTCCATTTCCCGGGTGAGCCTAGGTTGGGGAGGGGCTCCCCCAGCAGTCTTTGGGTGCTCAGGTCTCCAGAGGGTGACGGGGGGAGTCCTAACAGGAGATAGTTAGGGGCCAGCAGGCCAGGTGATGTCCAGGTCCAGAGATGTGCTGGTACCTGCCAGCCACAAGGACTCCCAATGAGGTGGACACTGGGAGAGGAGCACTCAAGCTTCCCCAGGCCTGCACTGTACCTGATGCTGTTCTCCCAAGCTCCTGTGGCCACCTCTGAGGGCTGGAGGGAGGCTCATTGTGCAGGATGGGAGCCTGACATCTCCAGGAGGTGTCTAAACTTGAGGGGGGAGCCAGGCCACAGGCAGGGCACTCTGACTATAGGATTTTACTTCAAACTCACTGCCACACAGGGAATAGCAGTCCTCATCCTGTTTTTCCAGATGAGAGGAGGAAATTATGGAGAGGTGGAGGGGCTCGATCATTGAGTCCATGGTGAAGCAGGGATTGGAATTGAGGCACAGGATGGGGTGCATTTTTTGTGGGTAGGAGAAGGGGTCTCTCCCCAGCCGATGTAAGGACCTGCATCCACTGTTCTTATTCAGGATGTGGTGGCCTTTGACCCCAAGCAGAAGTGTAGGACAGGGCTCAGCTCTAGGGGCTTAACTTTGGTTCCCAAGAGCCTGCCCTGGTGGGGGTGGAGCTGGAAGCTAGCTCCTCCCTGTAGCAGGGGGATTGCCTTATAAGCCCAAGAATGCAGCCCCATGCTGGGATGGCCAACAGTGGCTACAGTCTGCAGAGCTGAAAAGGGCTGGCCTAGGCCTGGCCCCCTGAACCCCACCTGTGGGCCCCTCAGCAGGGCAGGAGGCTGCAGCTCCAGCTGTATGGTCCAGTAGTGAGACACAGCAAATTGCCTGCCCAGAGTGGGTAAAACCAGCCCATGGGCTGGGGGTCAGGCTGGGTGGGGACTTCCTGCCCCTATATCCGCCTGCCCAGAGAGACCCACCCAGGCACCCAGTGGGCAGGCAGCTAATGGCAGGAAGCCCAGGGTAAGCCCAGCCTGGAGGGGGCCAGAGGGTTGTCCAGGCACTGCCTGGCCTTTGGAGGGGCTCAAGGTGGAGTCTGTCTGTAGGAGTTGGGCATGGGAGTCAGGGTAGGTAGGCAGGCTGGCAGTGCCCTTCCCAGGGGTCCTTTCATGGGATTCTGGAACCTGCTTCACCAGCAGGGTAGTGAGGACAGTGGTCGCCCTACCACACACACACCCCTACACAGTCCTCACACACCCCGACACAGCCCTCACACACCCCGACACAGCCCTCACACACCCCGACACAGCCCTCACACACCCCGACACAGCCCTCACACACCCCTACACAGTCCTCACACACCCCGACACAGCCCTCACACACCCCGACACAGCCCTCACACACC
>CAUYLG010025062.1:0-37100 GCA_963573385.1 Cacajao melanocephalus | reverse complement strand
AAGGATATGAACAGAGACTTTACAAAAGAAGACATACATGAGGCCAACAAACATATGAAAAAATGCTCATCATCGCTGGTCATTAGAGAAATGCAAATCAAAACTACATTGAGATACCATCTCACTCCAGTTGGAATGGCAATCATTAAAAAATCTGGAGACAACAGATGCTGGAGAGGATGTGGAGAAATAGGAACACTTTTACACTGTTGGTGGGAGTGTAAATTAGTTCAACCATTGTGGAAGACAGTGTGGCGATTCCTCAAGGACCCAGAAATAGAAATTCCATTTGACCCAGCAATCCCATTATTGGGTATATATCCAAAGGATTATAAATCGTTCTGCTATAAGGACACATGCACACAAATGTTCACTGCAGCACTGTTTACAATAGCAAAGACCTGGAACCGACCCAAATGCCCATCGATGATAGACTGGACAGGGAAAATGTGGCACATATACACCATGTAATACTATGCAGCCATAAGAAACGATGAGTTCTTGTCCTTTGTAGGGACATGAACCTGGAAACCATCATTCTCAGCAAACTGACACAAGAACAGAAAATCAAACACTGCATGTTCTCACTCATAGGTGGGTGTTGAACGATGAGAGCACATGGACACAGGAAGTGGAGCATCACACACTGGGGTTTGTCGGGGGAAATAGGGGAGGGACAGCAGGGGTGGGGAGTAAGGAAAGATAGCATGGGGAGAAATGCCAGATATAGGTGATGGGGAGGAAGGCAGCAAATCACACTGCCATGTGTGTACCTACGCAACAGTCTTGTATGTTCTTCACACGTACCCCAAAACCTAAAATGCAATTTAAAAAATCCTGTATGTAGAAATATGTAGAAATCAGAATCAGATGGGGTGTAACTAAGAAGGTATCTGAGGGTGAGTTTTTAGTCAGGTTCTGAAGAAAGAGCTTACAAATTAGAGGGAAGAGTGGCGAGAAGTTTAGAGCAATTAAAAAGATGTTTTCAAATGAGATAAATAACACGTACAGAAGCACTACTCATGGTATGGCTTGAGTTGTGATTGTTTTTTTAATAACTTGGAGAAGTGTAAACTACAAAACTAATATGGGCTTCTGACTTTCTTTTTTTTTGAGATAGAGTCTCGCTTTGTTGCCCAGACTAGAGTGCAGTGGCTCACTCAACCTCTGCCTCCTGGGTTCAAGTGATTCTCCTGTCTCGGCCTCCAGAGTAGCTAGGATTACAGGTGTGTGCCACCACCCAGTTAATTTGTATATTTTCAGTAGAAACAGGGTTTCACCATCTTGGCCAGGCTGGTCTTGAACTCCTGACCTCGTGATCCACCTGCCTCTGCCTCCCAAAGTGCTGGGATTACAGTTGTGAGCCACCGTGCCCAACCCTGGACTTTTGACTTTCTGTTCTTCTTACTCTGAATTCCTATGTTACAGTGTAGTATTGCGTCAGACCACGCCCCCCTCCCCAAGGGCTGGTACCAAGTCTTACTCATCTTTATATTACTGCCATCTGAAACAAAAGCTAAGAAACCTCAGATGAAAAATGCTTATAGTTTTTGTTAACTAATAATGAATAAGCAACTAGCAAATTAATCAAATAGGTATATAAAAACTGTCTCATACTGTTTTTTGTCTTGTGCATTAAGTTAAAATCATAGAGTTAGGGGTGTCGGAAATTTTCTGAAGCAGACCACAGTCCCCATCTGTGTCTTAGTAAGCAAGGAAAATGAAGGATTTCTCCTTCTAATCCAGCAATCGGCATAATGCCAGGTGAGTCAGTGACCGGTAGAGCAGGTGGTGACACATTCTAATCACAGCCCAGCTCTAGGCAAGGAGCAGCTGCTAAGGGTTCCTGCTGGCCTAAGTTTTCCAGGCCCAGCCAGCCAAGAGCAGCCCTAGTTAAAACCTGCCAGCAGTTTTCCCATCTGTCTGCCTCATGCTACTTGCAACACTTTACACATCTCACCCCAAAGTGCAGTGGGACTCTTGCTCCCCGTCGCTACTAAAAATACAAAAATTAACCAGGCATGGTGGTGCACATCTGTAATCCCAGCTTATTTGGGAGGCTGAGGCACGAAAATCTCTTGAACCCGGGAGATGGAGGTTGCAGAGAGCTGATATGGTGCCACTGAACTCCAGCCTGGGCAACAGAGCAAGACCCTGTCTCAAGAAAAGAAAAAAGAGAAAAAAAACAACAACAATAGGCAGAAGTGGCTTAGCACACATTACTAGGGCAATCTTCCCCAAAGCTTTGACTACAGCAACCAATGTGAGGATTAGCTCTGCAAGGAGACTCAAATCACAGCCGCTTCATGCTGATCATCAGTTCTTTGCTACCTCCACAGTAATTCTAGGGGTTCATGCCAGGTTTGAGGGCAGGGGTCCTGGGGGGAGGAAAAAAGGGTGCAGGCTACAGTGAGTCAGAATTCTGAGGGAAAACACTGAGTGAGAAAGCTGTGAGGGCCTCTTTAAGAACTGGCGGCTTCCTGAGCTGCAACTGGAAATCAGAGCCCTCTGGTTACAGACATTGGATTTTTCATATCCCAGAGAATGGTTGTTATATGTTTTTTTTTTTTCTCTCTGAGAGGCCAATGCAAACATTTCAGGGACTCAGAAGAGTACATTGTGTCCTCCCTAACTCTCAGTGACTCCTGCTCATTTTCCCTGAGATGTAATGGAAAGAACTCTGGACCCATTAACAGGCTGGGTTCAAACTCCATTTAAGCTGTGCTTCTCCATTCTAGCTGTGCCACTCCAGGCAAATTAGTTAGTTCCTCTGCTGATAAAATAGTGTCATCACAAAGCTCAATGATAAATACTAACTTGGTCTCCGCCATATGTCAGGCACTGCTCTATCTGCTCATTCTGGGTTTACCACAACCCCCTTGGGAAGAAGCTAATATTACTACCCTTTATACTGAAGGAAACCAAAATATTTCATCCTAAAAATATATCTCCTTGACATACTTCAATATGGCTACTCAGAAGGGCTGGAAATACAAGAATAGTTAAGAAGCTGCCTTTTGTGGGGAAGATATGTATCTGTAGAGAAAATCCGCATGGGTGCTGCCAGGCCGTCTCTGAGGCCCTCCCTTGTTCAGAAGATTAACTGAGAGTCTGACATCTTTCAAGGTCTGAAAGAAACATTCACTAGCTCTCTGGTGAGGTTTCTTCTACAAAACACAACCCCCTTTGTTAGCTAAGCCTCCTCTTCTCCCCCTCCCCTAACCTGCCTTGCCACTGTAACCTGATTTCTACTGTAACTTGTTTGGGCCATGCTCTGAGATCACATTCTTTCTGTACCCTCAAGATGGTATATAAGCTTCTGTACACCAGTAGAGGGTTGGAGTAATCACTCTGTGACTTTCCCTCAATGCACATGAATACATTTCTATGCCTCTTCTCTTATTAATCTGCCTTTTGTCAGCTGATTTTTCAGCAGACCTTCAGGGGGCCAAGGGGCAGTTTTCTCCTGGCTCCTATGATACAGATGAAAAAATGAGGCACAGAGAGGGCATGCAACACCCCCAGGGTCACACAGCTATTAGCAGGTGTGAAGTTTGAATTCAGGCAAACTGGCTACAGCCCTGACCTTTTAACCACCATCTCACAGAAGGTCAAAGTGCCTGGCAAACATGGAGATGGAACTCAATACTTTATTTGTTTTACTTTCTGAAAGGTAATGTGGTGCAATGAAAAGAACTTGGGTTTTAGAGTCAGACAAACATAAATCCTGTTTAATTGCTGTGGGAATTTGGGACAAAAGAGCCCCGCCTGGCTTTCCCTACCTGGCACGTTCGCACACGGGATAACCAGACAAAGAGCTTTACATTTTAAACCCCTCTGGTCTCCAGATGGAGGCGTGGAGCCAGGAAATTCTTGCATTTGAAACCCCTTCCCTAGAGGACTGGGGAAGAGAAGTTTCAACACAGTCCCTCACTGGGATATGTGCATTTACCGGCACCAAACCTGGCACTTGATGGGTACTCAAGTAAACATTCATTTTAATCTTCTTCCTAGGCAGCCATATGTAGAGCACTGAAATACACTTCTGTGAGTATCCTAATATTTTAAGACTTTCTTCCTTCTAATAACTTACAGAAACAAACAGGACAAATAAAAGCCGTCCAGTCATAGTGACAGAGACAGGAGGCAGCCACGAGTCCCTGGTGAAACCCCACCTTCAAGCCTAAAACAGCCTGAACTGAAAAACTGGACTGCTGGTCCCGAATGAAGCCCGCGCTTTCCTGACTGATTCTTTCTGATAATGCCCACCTGCTCACTGGGAGGATGGGTGGAGTCTGAGGAAGTTCATGCCATTTGCAGGGGGAAGGAGCCTGGCCTCTCTTGTCCCTGAGTGGTGACCTGGGATTCAGTCTGTGAGGCGGGAAACCTGCTAGCAGGACTGTCGCTTTGCTGAGAGTTATTTTTCCTTTTTTCCTTTTCACCCAATAAATTCCATTTCCCTCACCCTTCTATGTGTCTGCAAGCCTAATCTTTCCTGGTCATGTGACAGGAGCCCAGGGTTAGCCAAACTAAGGAGAAAGTTCTGCAACAATCGTATCTCAGGATCTCTCTGAAACTTTCCTGGGATTTTTTTCTGATGGAAGGAAAGTAAGAAATAGGAAAGATGTTTAAGGAAGCACCCATCCCTGTAGTAAATAATACCAAATAAGACCAAATGGGCAGCCAGAGTGATAGTCATCTTGTTAATGTAATCAACTGGTATTCTGCCAAATTCCTTTTTACTTTTTTTTCAAGTCCTACAGATAATGTGCCAACGTCTAATGAGGTTTGAGGGTGGCACATCTCACACATACATGTGAACACCCAATCGTGATGCTCATGAACTATACAGGCATCTCCAAATTCCTCTTGAGTTAACGAAACCTACTGCAAAGTTGATTTAACCTCTGATAAACTGAAATGCTGCCTTATGATACAGCACTTTTTAAAATTTTCTCTCAAATCTCAAATGCTTTAAGACAAATCCACTTCTTTCTTTCATCTTAGGGTAATAAAATCATTATTCAAACACTGCAAAAGCATGAATTTCATTTCCTTGCCCCTACCTTTACTGAGATATTTTACCAATTAATATTTACTATACAGAGTGGGCCTGTTTTAACATTGCACTCCAGAAAGCCTTTTACTAAACTATTTTCTTGAGAGCACAATATCTTGCCATAAAGACAATAACTCCCAAGATCTTTTTTCATAACCTCTATTAGAATGTAAATCACAATAGCAAATACGCACTGACACAAATACCCTGTAGGTTAAGTTGCTTACACCTGACTAGGAGTTGCCACAAAATCCTGATCAAGTTTATCAGATTTGACATAGGATTCTAAGACTTAAATTAATAGGCAATATTTTTAATATCTCCCTGGAACTCCCAAAGCTATATCTGAGACAATGATAAAAATCCATGAAATTAATTTCATCCTCAAAATCAAAGCAGCTGCATTAATAATTAACTCAATACATTCCAAAGCCATCTCAATTGTGACTACAAATCTAGCACAGATTGAGATCAAATCTGGAACACAATTCAATTTTCCAACCTATGACCTAAATGCTGATGAAGAGTGAAACTGCTGACCCAAAAATACCTATTACATTAACCATCATTCACATCATCATCACCACCATCCTGTCCTTTGAACGAGTAGACATCTACTAACTCACTTTTTAGAAGCCTTTGTCCTTGAAATATTTTGTCTGTTAGAATGTTGAATTTGATCCATACATGTTTACTCAATTTTAATTATCATCAACATTTTCAAGGACACTAGCCAGGATTAAATGAGCAGTCTACGGCCAAGAACTAAAACAGAGTTAACTGTTTTACCAGGAAATCAAACCCTTTACCTTGATCCAATAAGCATCTACAGAGTTATGGTGAATCATACTGATACGGTTTAAATCTGTGTCCCCACCCCAATCTCAGGTTGAAATGTAATCCCCAATGCTGAAGGTGGGGCCTGGTGGGAGGTGACTGGATCATGAGGGCAGTTTCTCAAGGTTCAACACCATCCCCCTTGGTGCTATCATAGCAATAGTGAGTTCTCATGAGATCTGGTTGTTTAAAAGTGTGTGGCACCTTCCCCCTCTCTCTCTTGCTCCTACTCTGGCCATGTAAGACATGCCTGCTTCCCCTTTGCCTCCTGCCATGATTGTAAGTTTCCTGAGGCCTCCTCAGAAGCAGAAGCTGCTATGCTTCCTGTACAACCTACAGAATCATGAGCCAATTAAACCTCTTTTCTTTACAAATTACCCAGTCTCAGGTATTTCTTTATAGCAATGGAGAATTAACTAATATAGAAAATTGGTCCTGAGAAGTAGGGTATTGATATAAAGATACCTGAAAATGTGGAAGCAGCTTTGGAACTGGGTAATGTGCAAAAGTTGGAAGAGTTTGGAGGCTCGGAAGAAGACAGAAAGATGAGGGAAAATTTGGAACTTCCTAGAGACTTATTGAATAGTTGTGGCCAAAATGCTAATAATGATATGGACAGAGAAGGCCAGGCTGATGAGGTCTCAGATGGAGATGAGGAACTTATTGGGATCTGGAGCAAAGATCACTTTTGTTATTCTTTAGCAAAGAACTTGGAGGCATTGTGCCTCAACTCTAAGGATCTGTGGAACTTTGAACTTGAGAGTGATTATTTAGGGTATCTGGCAGAAGAAATTTTTAAGGAGCAAAGTATTCAAGATGTAGTCTGGCTGCTTCTAACAGCCTATTCTCATATGTATGAGCAAAGAAATGGCCTGAAACTGGAACTTATATTTAAAAGGGAAGGAGGGCATAAAAGTTTGGAAAATTTGCAGCCTGGCCATGTGGTAGAAAAGAAAAACTCATTTTCAGGGGAGGAATTCAAGCTGGCTGCTGAAATTTACATAACTAAAAGGAAGGCAAAGTGCTGATAGCCAAGACAACGGGGAAAAGGCACTGCTTCTTACATCCCAGCTTCTCACCTCCACTCATGGCTCAAAGGGGCCCAGCTACAGCTGAGGGCACTGCTTCAGAGGGTGTAAGCCATAAGCCTTGGTGGCTTCCAAGTAGTGTTAAGCCTGCAGGTGCAAAGAGTGCAAGTGTTGAGGGTTGGCAGTCTCTGCCTAGATTTCAGAGGATGTATGGAAAAGCCTGGATGTTGAGGCAGAGGCATGCTACAGGGACAGAGCCCTCATGGAGAACCTCTACTAGGGCAGTGCAGAGGGGAAATGTAAGGTTGGAGACCCCACAAAGAGTCCCCACTGGGGCACTCCCTAGTGGAGCTGTGAGAAGAGGGCCATTGTCCTCCAGACCCAAGAATGGCATATCAACCAGCAGCTTGCACCCTGCACCTGGAAAAGCTGCAGGCACTCAACAGCAGCCTGTGAGAGCAGCTACAGAGGCTGAACCCTGAAAAGTCACAGAGGCAGAGCTGCCCAAGACCTTGGGAGCCCATCCCTCACACCAGTGTGCCCTGGATGTGAGACATGGAGTCAAAGGAGATTATTTTGGAGCTTTAATATTTAATGACTGCCCTGCTGGGTTTTAGACTTGCATGGGGCCTGGAGCCCTTTTCTTCTGGCCAATTTCTCCCTTCTGGAATGGAAGTATTTACACAATGCCTATAATCCCATTGTATCTTGGAAGAAACTAACTTGCTTTTGATTTTACAGGCTCATAGGTGGAAGGGACTTGCCTTGTCTCAGATGAGATTTTGGACTTTGGACTTTTGAGTTAATGAGGTAAGACTCTGGGGGAATGCTGGGAAGGCATGATTGTATTCTGATCTATGAAAAGGGCATGACATTTGAGATGAGCCAGAGGCAGAATGATGTGGTTTGGATCTGTGTCCACCCAAATCTCATGTTGAAATGTAATCCTCAATGTTGGAGGTAGGGCCTGGTGGAAGGTGACTGGATCATCAGGGCATTTCTCATGGCTTAACATCATCCCCCTTGGTGCTATCATCACAATAGTAAGTTCTCGTGAGATCTGGTTGCTTAAAAGTGTGTGGTACCTTCCACCCTCTCTCTCTTGCTCCTACCTTGGCCATGTAAGACTTGCCTGGTTCCCCTTTATCTTCCACCATGATTGTAAGTTTCCTGAGACCTCCCCAGAAGCAGAAGCCACTATGCCTCCAGTACCGCCTGCAGAACTGTGAGCCAATTAAACCTCCTTTCCTTATAAATTACCCAGTCTTTATATTTCTTCATAGCAATGCAAGAATGGACTAATATACACATGAAATCAGTTTCACAACTACTACAGAACTCCTCAAGTATAACCTAAGGATGCTGAAGAAAACTGGATGAAAGATCCACTACTTCAGCATTATTATTTAATAGCTGTGATTAGAACCATGTACTTAACCACAAGCTATTCAGAATCACAGGATAATAGATGGTCCCTGAATTTATTGAGGGATTTAAATTTATGGCTCAATAGAATAAAACTTACATACTTCCCTTAGGAAATAAAGTATTTGTCCATCCCAAGGAAAGAGCAGCATATTTTATTCAACCTTGATGAGACCAGATTTCAGTGCAGCTCAGTATGTTATGGTGGGTTTATTAGTTTCTTAGGATGGCCATGACAAATTACTACAAACTTGGTGGCTTAAAACAACAGAAATGTATTATCTTACAGTTCTAAAGTCCAGAAGCCTGAAGCCAAGGGATCAGCAGGACCATGCTTTCTGTGAAGGTTCTAGAGAAGAATTCTTCCTGCCACTTCTTAGCTTCTAGTGTCTCTTGCAATCCTTGGAGAAGCTTTGGATATAGCACCATTACTCCAACCTCTCCCCTCACTGTATATGGCCTTCTTCCCTCTATGTCTGTGTCCGCTCCCCATATGAAGACCCTAGTCATCGGATTTAGGGCCCACTCTAATCCAGTACAAATTCATCTTAATTAATTATATCTGCAAATATTCTCACTCCAAATAAGGTGACATTCTGAAATTCTGGGTGGATGTAATATTCTGTAGGGCAGTATTCAACTCACTACAGTGGGCACTCTCAATCGGATACTGTGCCAAAGAGTCACAGCTCTTAGCAGATTAATATTCTATAAGGCTTCTTGGTTCCACATAAGAGCAGGAGACTGCAAACTGTTTTCCCTCCAGGTCTTCACACTTTAGTGTAATTCAGTAGTCTACAAGTAATGCCCAATTTAAAGCAGTATATACTAAACATGTGCAGTTTTTACCTTCTTTTATTTGCCAAGATAGCTCTAGACAAAAGTTAAAATTGACATAGAAAGCAGAAAACCAGCAATTTAAACTAAAACTCTTTTAAAATGTTGACCAAACATTAATTCACACTAGCCAAAGAGGAAGGCGATTCTAATGCTCAGCCAAATTGATAACAACTCTAGAGCAGTGGTTTTCCAAGTATGATCTCCAGACAAACAGCATAGGCATCATCCGGGAGCTCTTTAGAAATGCAGAATCTTAGCCCTCACCCCAGATCCATGGAATCAGAATCTTCATTCTAACATTATTCTCCAGATGATTCATGTGCTCTGTTCTAAAACTCTGATGCCAAAAGTAAAAGTCCAACCCTCCCATATAATTCTATACTTTCTGGCAGGAATGGGTATTTGTTTTGCTGAGGGCTGATAGGGAATGTTAAACACATACACACTTGCGCATACTGGTCTTTTGCCTTCCCACAGAGTGGCAGCAGCTTTCCAAATGAACAAGCTGTTTCCATGACACCAAATCCTTAATTTGAAGCAGATATACCAACCACCCAGGAGCGTGAGATCATGAAGCACCATTTCATATTTATTTTATTTAGGTTCTTGGTCTCAAACATCTCCTCCTTGAAAAAGAAATCTTTGTGTAAAAAACACTAATATTTAAAGCAACACTTTAATTGGCGAATTTGTCCTCTTTTTTGTCCTGTAAATAGAGCACTCTGAATTATTCTGTTAAGTATCTCTTCATGATTAATCAATCTGGGATAATAATATGAATGACCAGTAAATTAATTATACTACTATGAGTATACAGTCTGCCCATCTAGTGAATGTTTTCCTTTTCTCCATCACCATTCCAGGCCATTTTATTCTTAATATATTCCTTAAATTCAATTTACTCGTTGCTGTGAACATGTATCTTTCTGTCACTCCTCTGAACAAATAATGGAAAAATTCTCCATTTTGCAGCATCTATACTTAACAATATCCTGACATGAGCGAGGCAGACTCAGGAATGTGACTAAAAGAAATTCATTTGCACTACCAGCAGCATGGAAAGATGGTGAATCGAGTCTAGCATGTCCTGAACAATCCTCCTTTAAATGTCTGTCTCCACAGCTTTTCTAAATTAATTTACCCAACCAACAAATTTAAAGGGAAACAACAGTGTGTTGAATGCCAACCAGTTAAAAATAGTCAAGTCTGTTCTTCAGGAAACAGATCAAATTCAAAAGTACAGAAAGGAGCCGTGTGCAAAGAGGGCAATTAAATAAGCACATACTTAATATGGCTCACAGTCCCAAAACCACAGGCTCAGGTGCAAATCAGCTTCACTGTCAGAAGGTTCAGGCAGGAGCTGTTAGAATTTTTCACAGCATTTTCGAGCCCATGACACCTACCAGGCTTTCACCCACCTGCTCACACACCAAATAAAATTTGAGAAAAAGAGAGTGTTGCTTCAATGCATAATTCCCAAATGTTTACGGAAAATAAAAAGTCTGAATCTGAAGAATTCACCCATTCCTTGTTCCTATGCTCCTGAGGTTCAGCCATTCAATTCAAGGCTGTAGAGTATGAATCATTGCTGTAAATCACCTTGGATTTCTAAATATATAAGGACAATTTAAGAGAAAAAAAACAAGGTGACATTCCTTCCACAACCTTCGAGAGCTGGCTCTGTGACAAGAATCAGCACCAGGGGAACCCAGCCATGGGAAAGAAGAGGTAGCCCAGAAAATTCCCTTCTAGACAGACGGAAGGATAACAGGAAATGGGATAAAGGAGCAGGGAGTGAAGGAAGGACTGACAAAACAGAGCTGAGCTTAGAGCTCAACCAGCTGTCTCTCTATCATGTTAATTTCTCCAGGAGTTACAAGGGCTGCATTTGCTACACAGGTGTTGCAGCTGCCCTCTCATCCCACATCTCCATGAGGATGTGGCCCATGTCTATTTTGTTCATAGTTATATCTCCAGCATCGAGTACACTGACAGGCATTAGTAGGAGCACAATGTACATATTTGATGGAATTAACTGATTAATGAAACAAAAATGTTCCCAGCAAAGTTTACCAAATACTATTTTTGTAGAATTATCATTATAATTATCATTACAAAAATGGTACCTGTATTTTTCTGGTGAGGTGTGGGAAAGAACACTTTTCTCATAAGCATGAAATAAGTCAGGATTTTTTTTAGTTTGGCTCAGTAATTTATCCAGCGTTGATAGCCTAGCTGAACAGAAAAGCTAGGCCAGCTAAGCTAGTTACTGAGCTTTCAAAGTTCCTGCCCAATATTTTTGCCTCTGTATTTCACGGTAACATTCAACCTCCCCTGGTTCCTCAAAGATACTATGGAAGTTGATGGTGGTGATGAGTAAATTTCCCTGGACGGATGAACAAACAGGTTTATGAACCAATTTGCAGCAGCAATTAACAAGCATATGAAGAAGATACCGACTAGAATATATGAAAGAGGCTGGGAAAGTATTTTTAGCATACCAACATGCAGTAGAAATGTAGGAGGAAGTGAATCTTGGCAATGTAAAAGGTCTAATTGTGCTGCAGATGCTCTACTATGTGAGAGATCTTAATAGCTCTTACACCATCCCAAATCCCTGACCCAGCCCCAGGCTCATTCAGCAACCAGTAACAGAATAGATGGAGCTAAACTCACAGCCCCCACAGCAAGCAGATGGAGAGCAGCAGCAGGATTCTGTATGGGGGTGGTTGATGCCCAATGCTCCTTCCAGCACTAAAATTCTACGGGAAACTGTATTGCCCAGGACTCAAAAACCCTTGGACACAAAAGTAGACCATAATAAAGTGTTGTGGCTTTCCAATCCCTCTGTCACACCTTCCCAAAGTCAGGATGTTTCTCAAGGGTACTCCACATGGGCTCTGCACTTCTCTGCTACCCTCCTGATGCAGTCTCTGTGAGAGCTTAACCGTGGATGTCATCAGAGCACAGGTCTTATGCCCTGCTGCTCACCACAGATCAGACAAAGAGGTTACCTCCTATCTCTGTCTGCACAGGGATGACCATTCATAACTGCTGTCCAGGCCACACCAGATGTAGCAGATAGCAGCCTGACCGTATTACCTCTATCTCACACCATTCCTGGACATGCCTACTGCCAGCACCTGCAGCTCTCCACCTGAGGGCTTTCTCATATGAGGGCAGGCAGGAAGTGCCAGGGAGTTAGGTACCCCAGGAGTAGTTCTCAGCCAGAAATGATAGAATTGGAGAATAAAATCCCTAGCTTCTTTGCCCTTTGGGTGGAATAACTCTGAAGCATGTTTTACATTATCTCTCAGATGGCCCCAGTAAGACTGACCTTCACTTGCAGTGGTGATCTGCTCAGTGGTGTACACTTCATTGGCATTTGTTACAAAATAGACTTTTGTGTTTTATAACACAGGCCTCATTTCCAAGCAAGGAAACACTGAACTGCTTTTGTTCCCACACAGACAAGTACTATAACATTACAATTTCCTATGAAAGGGGAAGTGTGGCAGACATGCCAGAGCCTGCCCATATAACTTCAGGCCTTACCATTGTAAGCTGGCTGACTGCCAGCTGCCAGCAGCTGCAGCTCTCCACCTGACGGCTTGCTCTGGCTACCAGAGCCCACTTTGCCACCTGCAACATGCTAGAAATGGCAGGGAGTTGATGCACTCAGGAACAGCCCTCAACTAATGACTGAGTGGGATAGTTCTGAAACACTTATTCCACACTGGCTCCCAGTACTCCTAGTGAAATCATGCTCCAGTTACTCATAATGCTAACTTGCTTGATAACTTGCCCTTCCCTTCTCCTTTCCCTTCCTGTCTCCTTCTGTCCTCTCCTTGTGTCCTCCCTTCCCTACCTTTTTTCCCACCTCTCCACTCCCCTCCCTTCCCCAATTCACTTCCCCACTCTCCTGTTAGTGTTTCCTGGGATCAATTTCCAAACTAATTATAGTTGCCCCTTGCTATCCATGAGGGAGTGGTTTCAGGACTCCCCCACAGACACCAAAATCGACAGATGCTCAAGTCCTTTATATAAAATAGTGTTGTTTTTCCATATAACCTATGCACATCCTCTTGTATAATTTATCTCCATATTATGTATAATACCTAATACAATGCAAATGCTATGTAAATAGTTATACTGTCTTGTTTGGAGAATAAAGGAGAAAAAGTCTGTAAATGTTCAATACGGACGCAATTATTCCCTTTTTTTGAATATTTTTTATCTGCAGTTGGTCAAATCTACTGATGTGGAACCCATGGATATAGAGGGCAGACTGTGCTTGTACTGGGGTCTTAGCCTCAGAGTCTGCTTCTAGGGAAAAACAGTAAGATAGGGAAGAGAAGCAATTCCAAATGTCTGTGACTCTAAATGGAAAATAAGCATCCAGAGAAAGACATGAACCCTTAAATCCCTACATTTTGTTTCCTACAAAGATAAGCGTGAAGGTAAAATGAAGCCCTTAGAGTTCCAAGGCCTCAGGATTGTTTACCAAAAAGTTTACCTCTAAGAACATTTCTGAGCCCAATACTAAGTCACCGAAGATTCTCATCTACTCTGGTCCTTAAACATTTGTCTTGTATCTGTTCCACAGCATATAATAACCTTCCTAAAGGAACCTGCCTAGTCAAAATTTTTAAAAATATTTTAGCTTTTATTTTTGTCGGTATGTAGTAGATGTATATATTTATGGAGTACATGAGATGTTTTGATACAAGAATACGATGTAAAATATGCAAATCATCGAGAATTGACATCCATTCCCTAAAGCATTTATGCTTTGAGATACAATCCAATTACACTCTTTAATTTAAAATGTATAATTAAGTTATTATTGGCTATTGTCATCTGGTTGTGGTATCAAATAGTAGGTTTTATTCATTCTATTTTTTTGTACCTGTTAACCGTTCCCACCTCCTCTCAGCCCCCCACTACCTTTTTCAGGCTCTAATAACCATCCTTCTACTCTATTTCCATGAGGTCAATTGCTTTGATTTTTAGATCCCATAAATAAGTGAGAACATGTGATGTTTGTCCTTCTATGCCTGGCTTATTTCACTT
Source organism: Cacajao melanocephalus (assembly GCA_963573385.1). Taxonomy (NCBI): domain Eukaryota; kingdom Metazoa; phylum Chordata; class Mammalia; order Primates; family Pitheciidae; genus Cacajao; species Cacajao melanocephalus. The sequence goes on along the minus strand of CAUYLG010025062.1, from coordinate 22,838 downwards.
AACATAATGATCTTCAGTTCTATCCATGTTGTTGTAAATGATTGAATCTCATTTTTAATAGCTGAATAGTACTCCATTGTGTATATGTACCACAAATTGTTTATCCATTCATCTGTTGGTAGACACTCAGGTTGCTTCCAAATCTTGCCTGTTGTGAACAGAGCTGCAACAAACATAGAAATGTAGATACCTCTTCAATATACTGATTTTCATTCTTTTGGGTCTATATACAGCAGTGGGATACTTGGGTCATATGGTAGCTTCATTTTTAGTTTTTTGAGGAATCTCCAAACTGTTCTCCACACAAGTTGTACTTATTTATCAATGTAAATAAGTAAAAGAGTGTACAAGGCTTCTCTTTTTTCCACATCCTCGCCAGCATTTCTTATTGACCTAAAGGAAACTGCCTTTAGGTCTTTTAAACAAAAGTCATTTTAACTGAGATAAGGTGATATCTCATTGTAGTTTTGATTTGCATTTCTCTGATGATCAATGATGTTGAGCACCTTTTCATATGCCTGTTTGCCATTTGTATGTCTTCTTTTGAAAAATGTCTATTTAAATCTTTTGCCCACGTTTTGATTAGATTGTTAGATTTTTTTCCTACAGAGTTGTTTGAGCTCCTTATATATTCTGGTTATTAATCCCTTGTCACATAGGTAGTTTTCATATATTTTCTCCTGTTCCGCGGGTTGTCTCTTTACTTTGTGGACTGTATCCTTTGCTGTGCAGAAGCTTTCGAACTTGATGTGCGTGATCTCATGTCCATTTTAGCTTTAGTTGACTGTGCTTGTGGGTTACTACTCAAGAAATTTTTGCCCAGACCAATGTCCTAGAGATTTTCCCCAATGTTTTACTGTAGGTGCTTCATAGTTTGAGGTCTTGATTTAAGTCTTGAATTTATCTTGATTTGATTTTTGTATATGGTGAGAGACAGGGATCTAGTTTCATTTTTCTGCGTATGGACATCCAATTTTCCCAGCACCATTTATTGAAGAGACTGTCTTTTCCTCAGTATATGTTCTTGGCATCTTTGTAGAAAATGAGTTCACTGTAGGTGTGTGGGTTTGTTTCTGTGTTCTCTATTCTGTTCCATTGTTCCATATGGTATGGTTTTCTGCTAGTACTATGCTGTTTTGGTTACTATAGCTCTGTAACATAATTTGAAGTCAGGTAATGTGATTCCTCCAGTTTTCTTCTTTTTGTATAGATTAACTTTGGCTATTCTGGGTCTTTTGTGGTTCCATATAAATTTTAGGATTGTTTCTTTCCATTTCTGTGAAGAATGTCATGGTTATTTTGATAGGGATTACACTGAATCTGTAGATTGCTTTGGATACTATGGATATTTTTAAAATATTGATTCTTCCAACCCATGAATATGAAATATTTTCCCATTTTTGGTGTCCTCTTCAATTACTTTTATCAGTGTTTTCTAGTTTTCATTATAGAGATCTTTTACTTTTTTGGTTAATTTCCAGCTATTTAATTTTATGGATGGCTATTGTAAATCAGATTACTTTTTAATTTCTTTTTCACATTTTATATGCCATGTTGGCATATAAAAATGCTACTGAATTTGTATGTTGATTTTGTATCCTGCAATGTTACTGAAATTGTTCATCAGTTTTAATAGTTTTCTTGTGTAGTCTTTAGGTTTTTCCAAATATGAAATCAAATCATCTACAAAAAAAGGATAATTTGACTTCTTTCTTTCCAATTTGGATGCCTTTTATCTGTTTCTCTTGTCTAGCTGCTCTAGGTAGTACTTCTAGCACTATTTTGAATAAGAGTGGTGACACTGCATATCCTTGAGGTGTTCCAGATCTTAGAGAAAAGGCTTTTAGGTTTTCACCATTCCGGATGATACAAGTTGTGGTCTGTCATGTATTGCTTTTATTATGTTGATGCATGTTTCTTCCATCCCCAGTATTTTGAGCATTTTTATAATGAAGGGATGTGGAATATTATCAAATCCTTTCTCAGCATCAATGAAAATCGGACTCTTGCTCTCTTCCCTTATCTTCTCTAAAACAAACAAAGGCAGAGACTCTTGTTGTCTTTCCTTACTTTCTCTAAAACAACAGAGTTTCTGTCTCTGTTCTGAGCCACTTACAGCTGGGGGAGAAGTAACACCAGCATCCCTGTGGTGACCACCACTATGACTGCACTGAGTGTGACCTAAAGCCAGCACAGCTCTGGGTCTCAAAGCCTGCTGTAATGACTCCCTGGTTGCTGCCTAGGTTTGCTCTCCCTATCCCAGCATCCAGAGAGGCTCTTCACACCACACCGCTGTGACCACAGGGAAGTGGGGTAGGCATCAGTGATTTAAGACTACTTTTCTAGCTCTTCAGTGTCAATTTCATTGATATGAAATTATAACCAGGTACTATGAGTGCTCTGACTTTCGGTTTTTCTGAAGATGTTTTTTCTGTGTAGATAGTTGTTAAATTGGTGCCCTCATTGGGGGGATGATATGTGAAACACTCTATTCCACTCTCTTGCTCCACCTCCCATCTGCCTAGTAATCTTATAAAAGTTTAAGTAGTACCAGGCAAGGTGTCTCATGCCTGTAATCCCAGCACTTTGGGAGGCTGAGGCGGGTGGGTCATCTGAGGTCAGGAGTTCAAGACCAGCCTGACCAACATGGAGAAACCCCGTCTCTACTAAAAATACAAAATTGGCCTGGCGTGGTGGCATATGCCTGTAATCCCGGCTACTCGGAAGGCTGAGGCAGGAGAACGGTTTGAACCCAGCAGGCAGAGGTTGCTGTGAGCTGAGATTACACCATTGCACTCCAGCCTGGGCAACAAGAGTGAAACTCTGTCTCAAAAAAAAATAAAATAAGTTTTAAGTAGTAGGTACCATATACTTAGAAAATATTAGAACATTGTACCCATTTGTTCTTCACCATTCAAAGTGCACTTTAACAAATTTGTCACCTTTTATTGTTATTCTAAAAGTAATAGGGGCTCATTGTAGATAATTTTAAATAATGTGCAAAATTAGGATCATGCTATATAATAATATTTTAAAGTAATGAACTTATTTTTAAATAAATACAGCTCTCAATTTGCCATAATCATTAGGGCTGGGGAATCATAAATAATATTAAAATCACAAATAATATGCAAAAAAAACCACCCATCATTTTTTTTCATCTCGTCCTTCTCCTCCACTTTCATGAATCCATTTTACATGAACTGTTTTTTTTTTTAACCTAAGTAGATGATTAAAATGTCACAAGCTCCTATTAATAGGTCTCTTCTTTTGTCTACTCTGATCTGTTGAGCTGTTAGAGACCTCTTTCTGGGAGTTCTTTGTAGTCAGTACATGGAAGGAAGAAGGCCCCCAACAGATGTGCTCCTGAAGGTGTTGAAAGATTGGAAAATATCACCTCTGAAATAACAGTTAACAAGAACTAGCAAATAAAATAAATAAACAAATGAAATAAAAGAGCTTGCATATAAAGAGTAGATACCACCCCAGTAGACAACTCACCTAAAAGAACTCCTAAAGACACTGGTTACTGATAAAAGAGAATTATTTTGAAACCCAGAGGCAGAGTTTTTATGGTGTTAGGTCTTGTCTTTAAATCTTTAATCTTTAATCCATCTGGAGTTAATTTTTGTATAAGGTGTAAGGAAGGGATCCAGTTCCAGCTTTCTGCATATGGCTAGCCAGTTTTCCCAATACCATTTACTAAACAGGGAATCCTTTCCCCATTGCTTGTTTCTGTCAGGTTTATCAAAGATACGATGGTTGTAGATATGTGGCATTATTTCTGAGGCCTCTGGTCTGTTCCATTGGTCTAAATCTCTGTTTTGGTACCAGTACCATGCTGTTTTTATTACTGTAGCCTTGCAACTTCATCAAAAAGTGGGCGAAGGATATAAACAGACACTTCTCAAAAGAAGACATACATGAGGCCAACAAACTTATGAAAAAATGTTCATCATCACTGCTCATTAGAGAAATGCAAATCAAAACCATATTGAGATACTATCTCACGCGAGTTAGAATGACGATCATTAAAAAATCAGGAGACAACACATGCTGGAGAGGATGTGGAAAACAGGAAAACTTTTACACTGTTGGCGGGAGTGTAAATTAGTTCAACCATTGTGGAAGACAGTGTGGTGATTCCTCAAGGATCTAGAAATAGAAATACCATTTGACCCAGCAATCCCATTACTGGGTATGTAACCAAAGGATTATAAATCATTCTATTATAAAGACACATGCACATGTACGTTTATTGTGGCACTGTTCACAATAGCAAAGACTTGGAACCAACCCAAATACCCCTCAATGATAGACTGGATAAAGAAAATGGGTCACATATACGCCATAGAATACTATGCAGCCATCAAAAAGGATGAGTTCATGTCCTTTGCAGGGACATGGATGAAGCTGGAAACCATCAGTCTCAACAAACTGACACAATAAAAGAAAACCAAACACCCCATGTTCTCACTCATAAGTAAGTGTTGAACAATGAGAACACATGCATACAGGGAAGGGAACATCACACACCAGGGCCTGTCGGGGGATTGGGGGCTAGGGTAGGGATAGCAGGGGGTGGGGAGATTGGGGAGGGATAACATTAGGAGAAATACCTAAGGTAGGTAACTGGGTGATGGATGCAGCAAACCACCATGGCACATGTATACCTATGTAACAAACATGCACGTTCTGCAGATGTACCCCACAACTTAAAGTATATATATATTAAAAACAAGAAACCCAGAGGCAGAGCAAGATGGCAGAATAGGAGGCTCCACAAATCATCCTCCCCAACCCCCACTTCAAGGACATAAAGTTAACAACTATCATCACAAAAAAGCACATTTATAAGAACCAAAAATCAGATTAGCATTCATCTTATCTGGTTTTAACTTCATATCACTGAAAGAGACACTAAAGAGACAGAAAAATAAACCATCTTGAATCAGCAACACCACTCCTCCTCTATCCCCACAACTCAACGGCATGGGGCTGGGAGAGCCTAGTAATTGTGAGGCACTGAACTCAGTGCTCTCCTGTTATAGCAGAAAGGAAAACTGGACCAAACTCTGCTGATGCTCACTCACAGAGGAGCATTTAAACCAGTCCTAACCAGAGGGGAATCACCAATCCCAGTGGTCGAAACTTGAGTTTAGCAAACCTCACCACCACAAGCTAAAGTTCTCTGGGTTCTAAATAAACTCGATATGCAATCTGGGCCACAAGGACTGTAACCCCTAGCTGAGTCCTAGTGCTAAGCTGGGCAAAGTGATAGTGGACTAGGGGGCATGTGACCTACTGAGACATCAACAAAGGTGGCTAAAGGAATGTTGGCATCACCCCACCCTTAACCCCAGCTTGCATAGCTCACAACTCCAAAAGAGACCCATCTCTTCTGCCTAAATAGAGGAGAGAGAAGAGTAGGGAGTACTTTGTCTTGCATCTTGGATACCAGCTCAGACACAGCAGAATAGGGCAGCAGTCAGAGTTCTGAAGTCCCCTCTCCAGTCCCTAGCTCCCAGACAAGAATACACACTATGGGCCAGAAGGGAACCTACTACCTTGAAAGAAAGAACCCAGTCCTGGTATCATTCATCACCTACTAATTGAAGAGGTCTTGGACCCTGAATAACCAGCAGCAATACCCAGGTACTGTGCTGAAGGCTTTGGATAAGAGTCTGAGACTTTCTGGCTTCAGGTGAGACTCAGCACATTCCCACCTGTGGTGGCTATGGGACAAGAATCATTCGGCTTGACAAAAGCAAAGGGAAAAAGTAAAGCAGACTTTCTATTGCACCTTAGGTACCAGCTCAGCCACAGGACAGTGGAGCATCAAGTGGGCTCCTGGGGACCCCAATTCTAGGACTTGGCTCTTACATAGCATTTCTGGACCTGCCCTGGGCCAGAAGGGAGCCCACTGCCCTAAAGGATTAGTCCCAGGCCAGACAGCATTCACCACAAGATGATTTAAGAGCCCTTGGGCCTTAAGGGAACATAGGCAATAGTCTGGCAGAACACGCTGTGGGCCTGTGGCGGTGACGGCCACAGGGAGAGGCTCCTCTGCTTTTAGAAAGGAAAGGGAAGAGTGGGAAGAACTATGTCCACTGGTTTGGGTGCCAGATCAGCCACAGTACAATAGAATATCAGGTATACTTCTAAATATTTTTTAATCTAGTCCCTGGCTCCCAGACAGCCCCTCTGGAACTCCCTGTGGCCTGGGGAAACTCAATAGCCTAAAAGAAAGGATACAGACCTGGCTGCCTTTGCCTTATGCTGAGTGTAGAGCATCAGAGTCTTGAGCAAACATAGACAGTAGCCAAGAAGTAGTTACAGCAGGCTTTGGGTGAGACTGAGTATGATGCTGGCTTCAGGTCAGGCCCAGCAGTCATAGTGATGGTGGCCACAGGGGTGCTTTTGTCACTCCGTCACCAGCTTAGGTGACTCAGAACAGAAAGAGAGACTTTGTTTTACACAAAGTAAGAGAAAGGAAGAACAGTCTATACCTAATAATCCAGAGAATTCTCCCAGATCTTATCCAAGACCATCAAGGCAGTACCTTTACAAGTCTGTAAGAACCACAGCAGTACAGGGCCTGAGGTATCCCCTAAAGCAGATATAGACTATATTACAACACCCAAATCCTTACAAATATCTAGAAAGCTTTTCCAAGAAGGAAGGGTACAACAAGCCCAAATGCAAGGACTACAATGAATATATAACTCTTCATTGCCTAGACACAGATGAACATCTACAAGTACCAGGATGATCCAAGAAAACGCTACCCCACTAAATGAACTAAATAAGTCACCAGGGACCAATCCTGGAGAAACAGAAATATCTGACCTCTCAGAGATTCCAAAATAGCTATGTTAAGGAAACTCAAAGAAATTCAAGATAACACAGAGTAGGAATTCAGAATTCTATCAGATAAACTTAACAAAGAGATTGAAATAATTAAAAAGAATCAAGCAGAAATTATGAAGCTGAAAAATGCAACTTCATACTGAAGAATGCATCACAGTTCTTCAGTAACAGAATGGATGGATCAGAAGAAAGAATTAGTGAGCTTGAAGACAGACTATTTGAAAACACACAGTCAGAGAAAACAAAAAATTTAAAAAAATGAAGCACACCTAAAGAATCTAGCAAATACTTTCAAAATGACAAATCTAAGTATTGTTGGCCTTAAAGAAAGTGTAGAGAAAGAGATAGTGATAGAAAGTTTATTCAAACGGATAATAACCGAGAACTTCCCAAACCTACAGATATATATCAACATCCAAGTACTAAAAGGTTATAGAATACTAAGCAGATTTAACCCAAAGAAGACTACCTCAAGGCATTTAATAAAAATCCCAAAGGTCAAGGATAAATAAAGGATCCTAAAAGCAGCAGGAGACAAAAAAAAAAACAAATAACACACAATAGAGCTCCAATATGCCTGGCAGCAGACTTTCAGTGGAAACCTTACAGGCCAAGAGAGCATGGCATGACATATTTAAAGTGCTGAAGAAAAAATACTTTTACCCTAGAATCATATATCTGGTAAAAATATCCTTCAAATATGAAGGAGAAGTAAAGATTTTCCCAGACAAACAAAAGCTGAGGGATTTCATCAACACCAGACCTGTCCTACAAGAAAGGCTAAAGGGAATACTTCAGTCAGAAAGGAAAGGACATTAATGAGCAATAAATAATCACTAGAAAGTATAAAACTTACTGGTAATAGCAAGTACACAGAAAAATACCGAATATTATAATACTGTAATGGTGATGTGTAAACTACCCTTATACTAAGTAGAAAGATCAAAGGATGAACCAATCAAAAATCATAACTACAACAACTTTTTACAACATAGTCAGTACAATAAGATATAAATAGAAACATAAAAAGTGAAAAAAGCGAGGGGACAAAGGAGTACAATTTTTAATAGTTTTCTTCTTGATTGTTTATGCAAACAGTGTTACTTTGTTATCAGGTTAAAATAATGGGTTATAAAGATAGTATTTGCAAGCTTCATGGTAACCTCAAAAAAAAAAAACATGCAATGGATGCATAAAAAATAAAAAGCGAGAAACTAAAACATATTACCAGAGAAAATTCCCTTCCCTAAAGGGAAATAGGAGGAAAAGAAAGAAGGAAGAGATGACCACAAAACATTCAGAAAACAAATTATAAAATGGCATATGCAAGTCCTTACTTATCAATAATAACATTGAATATAAATGGACTAAACTCTCCAATCAAAAGACACGGACTGGCTGAATGGATTACAAAGGCACGTCCCACTGATCTGTTCCTACAAGAAACACACTCTATCTATAATAATACACATAGACTGAAAACAAAGGGATAGAAAAAATATTCCATGCCAATGGAAACCAAAAAAGAGCAGCAGGTACCACACAAAAAAGATTTCAAGGCCAAAACTATTAGAATATAAAAATGACACTATATAATGATAAAGGGGTCAATTCAGCAAAAGGATATAACAAGTTTAAATATACATGCACCCAACATTGGTGCACCCAGATATATAAAGCAAATATTATTAGAGCTAAAAAGAGGAATAGACTCCAATACAATCACAGCTGGAGACTTCAATACCTCATTTCAGCACTGGACAGATTTTTCAGATAGAAAAACAGTAGAGAAACATCAGATTTAATCTGCACTGTAGAACAAATGGATCTAATGGACATTTACAGAATATTTCATCCAACAACTTCAGGATGCAATTCTTTTCCTCAGCACATGGATCATTCTCAAACACAGACCACGTGTTAGGTCACCAAAAATGTCTTAAAACATTCTAAAAAACCAAAATGATATCAAGTATCTTTTCTGACACAGTGGAATAAAACTAGAAATGAATAACAAGTGGAATTTTTGGAGCTATAAAAATAATGGAAGTTAAACAATATGCTTCTGCATGCCCAGTGGGTCAATGAAGAGATTAAAAAAAAAACTAAAATTTCTTGAAACAAATGATAATGAAAACACAACATACCAAGATCTATGGCATACAGCAAAAACAGTACTAAGAGGGAAGTTTATAGCTACTAGTGCCAACATCAAAAAAGAAGAAAATCTTCAAGTAAATAATGTAGATATGCATCTAAAAGAACAAGAAAAGCAAGAGCAAACAAAATGCAAAATAGAAGAAATGATAAAGGTCACAGCAGAAATGAAATTGAAATTAAAAAATACAAAAGATCAATGTAACAAAAAGTTGGTTTTTCAAAAAGTTAAACAAATTGACAAACTCTAGCCTAAGAAAAAAATGAGAAAATACCAAAATAAATGAAATCAGAGATTAAAAGGAAGATAATACAATAGATACTGCAGAAATTCAAATGAGCATTACTGGCTACTATGCGCAACTATATGCCAATAAATAGGGAAATTTGAGAAATGGACAAATTCCTAGATTCATACAACCTACCAAGATTGAACCAGGAAGACATGCAAACCCTGAACACATCAATAACAATGAGATCAAAGCCATAATAAAAAGTCTTTCAGTAAAGAAAATTCCAGGACCCAATGGCTTCACTGCTAAATTCTACTAAACATTTAAAGAAGAACTAATACCAATCATACTCAAACTATTCTCAAAAAGAGAAGGGGAGTACTACCAAATTCATTCTATAAGGCCGGTATTACCCTGATACCAAAACCAGACAAAGACACATCAAAAAAGAAAACAGCAGGCCAATATCTCTGATGAATATTGATGTAAAAATCCTCAACAAAATACTCCCAAAACAATATCAACAATACATTAAAAAGATCATTCATCATGATCAAGTTGGATTTATCCCTAGGAAGCAATGATGGATCAATATATGCAAATCAATCAATGTGATACATCATATTAAGAGAATGAAGGATGAAAACAATATGATCATTTCAACTGATGCTAAAAAAGGATTTGATGAAACTCAACATCTTTTTGTGATAAAAACCCCAAAAAAACTGGTGATAGAAGAAACATACATCAACATAATAAAAGCCATATATGACAGACTCACAGCTAGTATCATACTGAATGGGGAAAAACTGAAACCCTTTTCTCTGGGATCTGCAACATGACAAGGCTGCTCACTTATACCATTGTTGTTCAACATAGACAACAGAAAGAAAGAGCACCCAAATTGAAAACAAAGAGGTCAAATTATTCTTGTTTGTAAATATAATCTCATATTTTAAAAAAAACTAAAAACTCCCTTAAAAAACTATTAGAACTCATAAACAAATTCAGTAAAGTTTTAGAATACAAACTCAACATACAAAAATCAGTAGCATTTCTATATGTCAACAATAAACAGTCTGAAAAATATCAGAAAAGCAATCCCATTTACAATAACCACAAATAAAATTAAATATCTAGAAATTAATTTAACCAAAGAAGTGAAAGATGTCTATAATAAAAACTATAAAACACTCATGAAAGTAATTGATGAGACATCAAAAAATAGAAAGATATTTTATGTTCATGGATTGGAAGAATCAATATTGTTAAAAATGTCCATACTACCCAAAGCAAAGTACAGATTTAATGCAATTTCTACCAAAACACCAATGACATTCTTCACAGAAATAGAAAAAGATAATCCTAAAATTTATATGGAACAACAAAACATCAGAAATAGCCAAAGTTATTCTAAGCAAAAATAAATCTGGAGGAATCCCAATACCTGAGTTCAAATTATACTACAGAGATATAGTAACCAAAACAGCATAGTAGTGGCATAAAAACAGACATATAGACAACGAGAACAGAATAGAGAACACAGAGATAAATCCACACACCTACAGTGAACTCATTTTCTACAAAGATGCCAATAACATACACTGGGGAAAAGACAGTCTCTTCAATAAATGGCGCTGGGAAAACTGGATATGCATACGCAGAAGAATGAAACTAGTCACCTCTCTCTCACCATATACAAAAATCAAATCAAAATGGATTAAAGACTTAAACCAAGACCTCAGACTATGAAGCTCCTACAATAAAACATTGGGGAAAATCTCCAGGACATTGATCTGGGCAAAAATTTCTTGAGTAATACCCCACAAGTCACAAAAGCTAAGTCAACCAAAGCTAAAATGGACAAATGAGATCACATCAAGTTCCAAAGCTGCACAGCAAATGACACAATCCACACAATGAAGAGACAACCCATGGAATGGGACAAAATATATGCAAACTACCCATGTGACAAGGGATTAATAACCAGAATATATAAGGAGCTCAAACAACTCTGTAGGAAAAAAATCTAATAATCCAATCAAAACATGGGCAAAAAATTTAAATAGACATTTTTCAAAAGAAGACATACAAATGGCAAACAGGCATATGAAAAGGTGCTCAACATCATTGATTATCAGAGAAATGTAAATCAAAACTACAATGAGATATCATCTCACCTCAGTTAAAATGACTTTTATTTAAAAGATGGGCAATAAGAAATGCTGGAGAGGATGTGAAAAAAAGCAAACCCTTGTACACTCTTGGTGGGAATGTAAATAAGAACAACCTCTTTGGAGAACAGTTTGGAGACTCCTCAAAAAACTAAAAATGGAGCTACCATATGACCCAGGTATCCCACTGCTGTGTATATACCTAAAAGGACAGAAATCAGTATACTGAAGAGGTATCTACATTTCTATATTTGTTGCAGCTCTGTTAACAACAGGCAAGATTTGGAAGCAACCTGAGCATCTACCAACAGATGAATGGATAAACAATTTGTGGTACATATACACAATGGTACATATGTACTATTCAGCCATAAAAAAAGAATGAGATCCTGTCATTTGCAACAACATGGATGACTGGAGATCATTTTATGAAATGAAATAAGCCAGGCACAGAAAGACAAACATTGCATGTTCTCACTTATTTGTGTGATCTGAAAATCAAAACAATTGAATTCATGGAGACAGAGTGTAGAAGGATGGTTAACAGAGGCTCGGAAGGGTAGGGGAAGAGTAGGGGGAAGTGGGGATGGTAACTAGGTACCAAGAAAATAGGAAGAATGAAAAAAAAAAACCTAGTATTTGACAGCACAACACAGTGACTATAGTCAATAATAATTTAATTGTCTATTTAAAAATAACTAAAAGTATAATTGGATTGTTTGTAACACTAAGGATAAATGCTTGAGGGGATGGATATCCCATTTTCCATAATGTGATTATTATGCATTGCATGCCTGTATCAAAACATCTCATGTACCTCATAAATATATATACCTACTATGTACCCACAAAAATTAAAAATAATTTAAGGAATGATTTTCTAAACCTCATAATGGGCTTGGTTTAGTCCCTGAAATGAAATCTAAAATATAACTACTGATAAACTATAGTTTGGAAATTAACTTCTCTAAAATGAGGAATAAAGACAGAAAATTTTTGAAAACTGACAAGGGAGGAAGGAAGAAGTCTGTGACAAAAACTAACATTCACTGAATACTATGTATACATTAGTCTAGGTGCTTTTTATCAGTTACACCTCAAATTACTCGATGAAATGCGTTTTACTCTTTCCACTTTATAGATGCAGAAACTGAGGCTCAGAGAGATTAGGTAATAGGCTGGGCAAAGTGGTTCATGCCTGTAATCCCAGCACTTTGCGAAGCCAAGGTGGGCAGATCACCTGAGGTCAGGAGTTCAAGACCAGCCTGGCCAACATGGTAAAACTCATCTCTACTAAAAATACAAAAAATTAGCTGGGCATGGTGGTGCACACCTGTAATCCCAGCTAGGGAGGAGGCTGAGGCAGGACAATCACCTGAACTCAGGAGGTAGAGGCTGCAGTGAGCCGAGATCATACCACTGTACTCCAGCCTGGGGAACAACAACAACAAAAAGAGATTAGGTAATAAACAGCTATTAGGTGGAAGAGCTGGCATTCCAATCCATGATTGCCTTAATCCAGAGTGTGGTGCAGTAATATGTTAGTGTTTATCAGAAATATTCCTGACAAGATAATGCCCTAATTATGCTTAACTGTTATGGTTACATAAACCAAAATACTTTTGCAACCAGCTACAAAACCTAATAGGGGTATACCTTAAGTCCATTCAATTCCTGTCTCTTACCAAGCAAACATGTAACGTTGCCTACTGAATAGGCATCCTCTGTACAAATTACTGTGGGTAGTTATCCTTCTAGTGAGAGTTCTCAATGTAAATTGACAAACTGGCAATTTGTGACTTGGGTTAGTAAAGAAGTCATTGAATTTGTTACCCAGAAAGTATTTACTCCATCCTATCTAACCTGCCTTTATCCTTTCTAATGAAACCTCTAAAACCCTCCTCCACATGGCCATGTGCTTCACTAAATTAAACAGGAATCCCATTCCTCTAGCCAGGGAGTATTTCAGGAGTGGAAATGTCACATAATTCTGACCAAAGAAATAAAAGGGGAAGTATGCCACGGAACTTCTGGGAATATTTCTTTATTCTGAATGAAAAGCACACTAACCAGGGTTCCGTGAATGAGCATCTAATTTCAGAGAATGTACAAGGTAAACAGAGAATAGACATCTTGTTTTGTCAGAAAGCAAAGGACCTTCCAAAGATGAATGGAGTCACATCAGAATGACACAATAGCCATCAGGAAGGGTCTCTCCTTGACCAAAGTTGGGACAACTTCAGCATCAAAAGAATAAGAACTATAATTGGCTGAAATGCTTTGAATATTTTTAAAAGATGAGTTCAAAATAATATTTTTAAAAGTAAAAACAAAGAAGCAAATCTGTCACCATTACACCAAAACCTTGCTGTGAAAATGGGTAAAATTTAAGAGACAACCATTTATCTTGCCTTTCTAGTAGAAATGGTACTTGAGAGTAAACTAATAAACAATCCTAGTTGATTGCTTCTTTATCTGTAAGAATTTCAGCTAATATCGTTTTGTAAATTCTAATGAAAAAATTGATTCAGGCAACTATCTTCGGTGGAAGCTAAAGCCATTAAGTGTCTCTTCTGGGTCTTTGTTGTCAGAAAATAAACAAATAAAGCTATTAGGTGAAAAGAGAAACTGGGTAGTTTGATTCAGCGCCAAAGTATCACCTCCAAAATTATTTAGTAGTTGCAAGAGAAAAAAATGTTATACAATGTTATTTTATTATAAAGAGATTGAGCTGAAATCCCCTTATTTTAACATCACTATGTGATAGATTTTAACATCACTAAAAATGGAGAAATCAGACATTACATGACTCTTAATGTAATGCAATAAATATACAGCCTCATCTCTGAAGTATTTCTTCCAAAAATATTTAATCTGAATCTATACAACTCTTTAGATCTAATATTATCCAGTTTACAGGAAAAATGGAAGACAGAGAAATACATCAAGAAAATTCAGACAAAGCCTGAATTTGAGTCATTCTGTAGGACAACAGGACTGGGCCCTTCAATACTTCAATTTTGTGAGAAAAAATAAGGAAGGAGACAATGTTCTAGAGTCAGGAGATTCTAGAAGAGATTTAGGAGATAAAAAAGAGATCCAAAGGAGATATAACAACAATATGCACTGCATAATCCTTGATTAGATTTTATGTGTCAAAAAACCCGAAAAAGTTAAAAGGCAAGCTAGCATAAAAATATTGACAAAGTATTAGTATCATCTATTTATATAGCTCTCTTAAAAATCAACAAAAAACATTTCAGTCAAAAATTGGCAAAGGATATAATAGATCATAGAAAAACAAATTAAAAGAATTAATGTAAAAAAGACATTTATTTTTGAGATGGAGTCTCACTCTGTCGCCTAGGCAGGAGTGCAGTGGCATGATCTCGGCTCACTGCAACCTTTGCCTCCTGGGTTCAAGCAATTCTCCTGCCTCAGCCCCAAGTAGCTGGGATTACAGGCATACGCCACCATGCCCGGTTAATTTTTGTATTTTTAGTAGAGAAGTGGTTTCACCATGTCAGTCAAGCTGGTCTCGAACCCCTGACCCCGTGAGCTGCTCGCCTCAGTCTCCCAAAGTGCTGGGATTACAGGCATGAGCCATCGCACTGGCAAAAAAGACATCATGTGCTACTAAAAATACAAAAAAAATTAGCCAGGCATGGTGGTGCGTTCCTGTAATCCCACCTACTCAGGAGGCTGAGGCAGGGGAATCACTTGAATACGAGAGGCAGAGGATGTAGTGAGCCAAGATCCTGCCACTGCACTCCAATCTGGAAGAGAGAGCGATACTCAGTCTCAACAAAAAAAAAAAAAAAAAGACATTTTGGGAATTTTTAAATTTTGGAAAACTGTAAAATTTGAACACAGACTGGAATATCAGCTTCTATTAAGAAATAATTATTAAGTTTTAGGTCTGATAGTAATATTGTGATTAGTTAGGGAACTATCTATGTTTTTTTAAAAGATACATTCTAAAGATATTTCATAATATCAGTAATTACTTTAAAATTATTTAGCGATCATTAAAAAATATGGAGACAACACATGCTAGAGAGGATGTGGAGAAATAGGAACACTTTTACACTAGTGTGGCAATTCCTCAAGGATCTAGAAACAGAAATACTATTTGACCCAGCAATCCCATTACTGAATATATACCCAAAGGATTATAAATCATTCTAATATAAAGACACATGCACACGTATGTTCATTGCAGCACTGTTTACAATAGCAAAGACCTGGAACCAACCCAAATGCCCAACAATGATAGACTGGATTAAGAAAATGTGGCACATATACACCATGGAATACTATGCAGCCATAAAAATGGATGAGTTCATGTCCTTTGCAGGGACATGGTTTGCTGAAAACCATCATTCTCAGCAAACTGACACAAAAACAGAAAACCAAACACTGCATGTTCTCACTCATAAGTGGGTGTTGAACAATGAGGACACATGGACACAGGGAGGGGAACATCACACACTGGCATCTGTTCGGGGGTGGGGGGCCAGGCGAGGGATAGCAGGGGGTGGGGAGATTGGGGAGGGATAACATTAGGAGAAACACCTAATGTAGATGATGGGGGGATGGATGCAGCAAATCGCCATGGCATGTGTATACCTATATAACAATCCTGCGTGATATGCACATGTACCCCAGAACTTAAAGTAAAATTTAAAAAATAAAACTAATTAGCAAAAAAATCAAGACAATATATTAAAATGTTAACAATGATTACATCTATAAATCCATGGGTTATTTTTATGCTGTTCTATTTTTCTGAGTAATTGATATTTGTATTTAAAAAGTGTATCTTCTACTTCTACTGGATATTGTATCTGCATATGATCCTGGAAATTGAGGCAGCCATCTTCATACCATCAGGAAAGCAAGTTTGCAGGGGAAGGCTGGCATGCTAGAGGTGGAAGAGCAGGAAGATGGAAAATCTGAGCCCCTGATGACATTGTTGAGCAAACCCTGGGCATCAACCTCTGGGCTTCTTAAAATATGAGATAATACTTTTTCTTATAATTTATGCCATTTTGAATTTTATTCTGTTACTGGTATCCTAATACTCTAATTGAAAATCATATTCCCACTTTGAATGTTCTTCTCACAAATACTCACTTGGCTCGCTCTGTCACTTCCTTCAAGTCCCTGTTCAGGTGTCATTCTCTGAGGACACTAGCTTGATCACTCTGTATAAAATGCCAGTCTCCCTTTACTTAGGGTAAACTGATAAACTCAAGCTCCTCAGCAGGTTGAAGCCTAGTCCCAGGATCTATGTTTACCCTACCAATGTATGAAAACCTTAAAATATCTAGGAAAAAAGTTCTCATACCATTTAATTTACCCATTTCTTTTAACCTTTACGCTATTTTATCACGTATTATGGGTATTTGTAGATACTTTCTCTCTCCCACTAAATTCCATGCAGCGGTGTGCTGAAGCCAGTTTGTACTAGCTCCTGACAACCAAATATGCAACTCTTTTCAACTCTGCATTCAATGATGTCATGTTGGTAGCTTGAAATGAGACATGGTGGGCATATTTACACCATGGAAATAAGCAAATGCTACAAATCCAGGCACTTTTTTTCACCCTGAAAAGCTAGTCGTTAAACATTTGGCCAGAAATGGCATGATTTCATTTCTTGTTCACTTTTATGTTCCACAGCATAATCCCTTTCATTCAATTCAACAAATATTTAAGGATTGACCATGTACCAGGTAAATGGTCCTATCTCTGCGAGTGCAACAGTAAACAAAACAGATAAAACCCCTTCCCCCTAGTGCCTACATTCTAGAGTGGGAGACAGGTAACACCAAAGAAGCACATAAATACATATAATGTCAAATGCCAAAAAGGAAAAACAAAAGCAGGATAAGAGAATAGAGGGAAATTCAGGTTGGGCAAAGGGAGACTGCAGTTTTACACGGGGTGATCAAGGCAAGAATGTTCCGGATGTTTTGAGGAACTGTAAGGAGGTCAAAGCACCTGAACCACAACAAAAAAGGGAAAAAGTAGGAGAAAATGACATCATAGAGGTAGCTAGAACAGACTACGGACGCCTTGATAAGAACTTCAGGTTTCATTCTAAGTATGATGAAAAGCTGTTGAGAGTTTGGATTAGAAAAGTGACAGATGGCCAGGCACAGTGGCTCACGCCTGTAATCCCAGCACTTTGGGAGGCTGAGGCAGGTGGATCACGAGGTCAAGAGATCAAGACCATCCTGGCCAACATGGTGAAACCCCGTTTCTACTAAAAATACAAAAATTAGCCAGGTGTGGTGGCATGCACCTGTAGTCCCAGCTACTTGGGAGGCTGAGGCAGGAGAATCGCTTGAACCCAGGGGGCAGAGGTTGCAGTGAGCCGAGATTGTGCCATTGCACTCCAGCCTGGGCTATAAGCATGAAACAATGTCTCAGAGAAAGAAAAAAAAAAAAGCAGCCCAGAGGTTAGAGAGGAAGGGTCTGACCTCATCAGGAGATCAAAGAAGGCCTCCCAGCGGGTGGGGAGTAGGAAGATCAATGCCCCATCAGGAGGCCTTCCTCTTAGGCTCAAGGAAACATGAGGACTCTGGAGACAGAATAGGGCACACCCAGCTCTGGCATGCTCAGGGAGACATGAGCCTGGGACACAGCACTCTGGCAGGACAGCATCAAGAGCTGCCCTCTCGGCCATCCAGGAGCTATACCCTCGGTCCCCTCCTCCCCTAGGTGACAGCTCAGGTGTCAGAGAAGGAGACTTACATGAGATGGGACCTGCTCTGGCTCAGATGCTTCATGTCTCACAGGAGCTAATAGCTCTTGCAGCAGCAGTCTAGGAATGCAGCATCCAGGGTCCCCTGAGGGGACAAGACACTGCACAGACAGAAGTCCAAAGGTATGGCCACCAACCAGGTATTCAGTCAATGGACACAACTTCCAGCCCAGATGCAATTTGGGGTCTTTTTTTTTTAGATGAGGGTCTTGCTCTGTCACCCAGGCTGGAGTACAGTGGCGTGATCTCGGCTCACTGCAACCTCCCCCTCCTGGGTTCAAGTGATTAGCCGTCTCAGCTTCCTGAGTAGCTGGGATTACAGGCACATGTTGCCATAACCAGCTAATTTTTGTATTTTTAGTAGAGATGGGGTTTCACCACGTTGGCCAGGCTGGTCTTGAACTCCTGACCTCAAATGATCCACCCGCTTCAGCCTCCCAAACTCCTGGGATTACAGGCATGAGCCACTGCACCCAGCCTAGGGGTCATTTTTACCACAAGCACTATTGTCTGGGAGCACAGCTGATGGGCCACCTTATCAGAAGGTTAATCCTTTATCTTCAAGGGGGAATGAGTAGAAGTTAAAATTAGGCTCAAATATTAAAATTAGGAGGAGTGGATATGGTGTCTAGGCAGTGAAAACAAATGCAAAGACACCGAGGTGGGTGGGTTCCTGGAGTGTCTGAGGAACAGAAAGGAGGCCTGTGTGGCTGGAGGAAAGTGAGCATGGGAGGAAGTGTGTGTGAGAGGTTATGAGGTCAGAGAGGTCCCAGGAGCAGATCACACAAGACCTTACAGAAATACCTAAGGAGGTGAGGCAGATCACTTAAGGCCAGGAGTTCAAGACCAGCCTCACCAACATGGCAAAACCTTGTCTCTACTAAAAATACAAAAATTAGCCAGGCATGGTGACATGTGACTGTAGTCCCAGCTACTCAGGAGGCTGAGGCAGAGATTGCAGTGAGCTGAGATTGCACCACTGCACTCCAGCCTGGGCAACAGAGTGAGACTCTGTCTCGAAAAAATACATACATATAAATAAAGAGAACAAAGGAAGTGAGAATATATCATGAGTGACTCTAATAAGTAAGGACTGAACGCATTCTCAGCTGCTGATAGCCTTACTACCAACCAGCTCAGTGATGTTGCCTTTTCCAGCCGGGAAAGCCTGCACTTGTCCCCCGGGGCTCACCGTTCTGTACACCAGGCCAGTGATGGCCGACCACAGCCTCATCTGCAGCACCTTGAGCCGGTACATGTTCTGCTCCTCAAACACCGTTTGCAGGCAGGCCGAGAGGAACATCAGCACCGCAAGGAGGTAGCCCTTCCAGGCTGGAGGCTTGGGATCACCAATAAACTCCAGGAAAAGGCTTGCAGGGGAAGGAGGGAGAAGGTACAGCTGGTGAGAGGAGGTGCCCATGTGTGTTGCCTTTGCCCAAACCAGGCCAGGTGTGGAGGATGAGTCGGTGTGGTTGACTTTTTCCGCAATCATGATCTCGGTTATTTCCCCCACTGTCCATGCTTCGTTTCTATCTGACTGCAGCTCCTCAAGATCAAGAGATGGTGTTTTATCCCCCCTTGTTATGGGCTAAATTGTGTCCTCACAAAATTTGTATGTTGAAGCCCCAAACCCCAGTACCTCTGAATGTGACTGTATTTGGAAATAGGGCCTTTAAAGAGGCAATGAAGTTAAAATGAGGTCGTTAGGTTGGGCCCTCATCCAGTCTGACTGGGGTCCTTTTAAAAGGAGAAAATGCAGACACGCAGGGAGACACCAGGGCGCACACAGAGGAAAGACCATATAACGACACGGGGAGGAGGTGGCCAACTGCACGCCAAGGGCAGAGGCCTCAGATGGAACCAACTTGCAGATACCTGATCTGGAACTTCCAGCCTCCAGAATCATAAGAAAAATACATTTCTGTTGTTGAAGCTACTCAGTCTGTGACACTTTGTTATGGCAGCCAAGCAGACACCACTTGAATCTGGGCTGGCCACAAAGCCACCTTTGACCAACAGAGTACAGTGGAGGCAAAGCTATGCTGGCTCTGAGCCTCAGGAGAAAATGTGGCTTTTGGTCTGTTTCTTAGAACCCTCCCAGGCAGCCACACGAACCAGTCTGAGCTAGCTTTTTGGAGGATGGGAACCTACATGGAACAGAGACCGCCACCCCAGCTTCAGACACAACTGCAGGCACATGAGAAAACCCAGCCAAGGAAAGAAAAACTGCCCAGCTGAGCCCAGCCCACATTACTGACCCACATTACCATGAACTAAATAAATGAATGCTTGCAATTTTAAGAAACTCGCGTTTGGGACATTTCACAGCAAAAGCTAATTCATGCAGTCAGG
Source organism: Cacajao melanocephalus (assembly GCA_963573385.1). Classification (NCBI taxonomy): domain Eukaryota; kingdom Metazoa; phylum Chordata; class Mammalia; order Primates; family Pitheciidae; genus Cacajao; species Cacajao melanocephalus. Next base: position 2,280 of record CAUYLG010025062.1, on the reverse strand, counting down.
TAAGAGCTTGCTTATTTGCCCTTCTGGGGGACACTTTCTCATTAATCATTCCCCTTCCTCAGTATCCTTCTCACCCACCCTCCAGTGTCCCGAGCACCAGATCTATAGGCAGAGGCAGGAGAGCTGAAGCCCCTTGGCTCTGGAAGGACGCCATTAAGAGACCACCAGCCTTAGCAGGGCACCTGAAGTCCGGACTCACCTGAGCAGCTTGGGGACAGTGAACCTGAAGACATCACTGATGACGAGGCTGAGGGTCCCCAGGAGGAAGGTAGAATGGAACACCTGCCAGATGGCCCTCAGCAGTGGGCCCCACTGGCTCCCTTCTTGCCGTAGGAAGGGCTCAGTCTCTGGAGCCTCCATGCCACTGCCTGCTTTCCTTTCAAACGCTGTTGCCTTGGTGTGCCTTAGGGAAGGGGAGAGATTGGCGCTGAGTCCTGTTTTATACTCTCAGCCACCTGTGTCAGGACCAGGCATTAAAGGCTTGTTTTCCCAACAATGGGCATGGGTGGGTGTGGATCCAGCCTGGCTCCCTCACCTGTGCCTCCTTATTACCCTGAGTACCCACTTAAGAGGCAGTCACAGGATTTGGGGGGGCAGGGCAGGAGGGCAGCCCTCTTAGATGGCCAAGGGAATGCACACATGTTGAGCACCTACTACGTGCCAGGCACTCCTCAGTCATCCTAGGACCCCCGACAAGCCAGGTGTTGTTCCTACTTCACAGATAAGAAAACGAGGCTCAGAGAAGTGAACTTGTCCAAGGGCACACAGCTGAGAAGTAAAAGAACTGGGATTTGATTCCAGCTCTCTGCCTCCATAACCCATGCACTTTTCTCCTTTTTTTTTGAGAAGTCTCGCTCTGTCGCCCAGGCAGGAGTTCAGTGGTGTGATCTTGGCTCACTGCAACCTCTGCCTCCTGGTTTCAAGTTTCTCCCACCTCAGCCTACCAAGTAGCTGGGATTACACGCAAAGGCCACCACGCCCAGCTAATTTTTGTATGTTTAGGAGATGGGGTTTCACCATGTTGGCCAGGCTGGTTTTGAACTCCTGAATTCAGGTTATCTGCTTGCCTCAGCCTCCGAAAGTGCTGGGATTACAGGCGTGAGCCACCGTGCCTGGCCTCCCGTGTACTTTTTAATCTATTGTGTTGTCAACCTGGAGGAAAAACAATCCCCCGCCCCCCACCACCACACACAACCAACCAGCCCTTAGGTGGTTTTGAACTGGTGGAGAATCACAGCTGATGTGCCCTCCGCCTGTGAATCCCTTGTGGCTCTGACAACGTATAAGGTTATCAGTAATTTTTTTTTGTTTTGACATGGAGTTTCACTCTTATCATCCAGGCTGGAGTGCAGTGGCATGATCTCAGCTCACTGCAACCTCTGCCTCCGAGTTCAAGAGATTCTTCTGCCTCAGCCTCCCGAGTAGCTGGGATTACAGGTGGACACCACCACGCCCAGCTAATTTTTATATTTTTAGTAGAGACGAGATTTCACTATGTTGGCTAGGTTGGTGTTAAACTTCTGACCTCAGGTGATCCACCTGCCTCGGCCTTCCAAAGTGCTGGGATTATGTGTGTGAGCTCCATTACAGATCTGTGACCTGGGGCCACATGCAGGGATCAGCTCTTTACACAAAGGAGCTCACCAACTTCGCTGGAGCCCCTTGCCATGTGGGTACTATATTAGACTCTCCATTTTTTTTTAAGACAGAGTTTCACCATGTTGGTCAGGCTGGTCTTGAACTCCCGACCTCAGGTGATCCGCCCGCCTTGGCCTCCAAAGTGCTTGGATTACAGGCGTGAGCCACCACGCGTGGCCTAGGCTCTCCATTTTACAGAAGGGGAAGGAAGCTGAGGTTCTGAGAGGTGGTGACAGCAGCCCAAGGTCACACAGCAAGGGCAGAGCAGGGATTGGAGACTAGATCTTGACTTATGGTTCATAGAGTGGTTTTTTGTGCACTAAGGACCCCCCAGCCCCACCTTAATTAAAAGAAGAAGCATAAGAAAAATCCTCTGGTGAGCTCAGGTGGCCAGACCCTTCCAGGCCAAGGTATTTGTCCCTCCTTGCTGGCCTGATCTGGTGTTTGGTTTGGCATCTATGGAGGGTTGTGGCTCGGCTCTGTTACTGAGTGGGCATGGCCTGCTGCTCACAGGTATTTTGGCATTTGGGTCTCAAAGCCAAGAAGATGCCCCTTCCATGCAGAGAGCATCCCTGACCTCCCTTCCTGTCTGACCCCACCATTTCATTCATTGCCTTCACAGCCTTGCCCACGATGCCAACC